>JANHFN010029083.1:0-12673 GCA_032468175.1 Toxicocalamus goodenoughensis
GCTTTGCTAACTTCATTTTCCTGGCCAAATCCTCCTGAAGACTCAAAATTTATTTTGTGCTTCACCAGATCGATTTCTCTTTTAATATTTCCATTACTCGGGTCTTTCTATCTGGTGGCTTCTACGTTTTTCAGTTTCTCCCACCAGTCTTTCTGTTGTTGTCTTTTTTCTTTATTTCTTTTTATATCATAAGCAGTGGTTAAGCCTTTGTTGTGTCCCATAAATTCTGTATAGATGTCTGTTCTCTTTGGTTAATTTCAAGAAATATTTTAATTCTTTTTCTATCACATTAATATATTCTTTGTTCCTTAATACATTTTTGTTAAGTGTTCACCTTCCAATCCTCCTCTTTCGTCTCTATTTGATTTTAATTAGGTTGTGATCAGCCCAAGTGTGTGGTAGGATCTCTATTTCTTCTATGTTTTTCATTGTCCATCCATATCAAATCTATTCTCGACCACGATTGGTGGGGATAAGTAAATTGTCTTTTAGTAGGGTTCAGTTCTCTCCAAGCATCTTTCAAATTCAGTTCTGTCGCCATCCTACTGAAGGTAGATGGGAGTGTTTTCCTCCTCCTTTTATTCTTTTTACTACTTTTTTAGTCATTTTCTATATCTGGGACTGCATTATAATCTCCTACTATACATACGTTTAGCTGTTCAGTTTCTACTATCTTTTGGTGGAGCTTGAAATAAAAGTCTTTCTGATTCATATTTGGAGCATATATTGTTACTAATAGAATCTTTTTCTGGTTTAAGGTAATTTCTATAAATAGCATTCTCCCTTCCTCATCCTTATATAGCTGAATTGGATGCCACCAGTCTTTTAAATATACTACAATGCCCCTTTTTTCCTGATTTGTCAGGGCCCAATGCATTTTACCCAGATTTGCTTTTCTGGAATATGGACTTCTTGCATACATATGTCTACATTTTGCTTTAAGTTTTTCCAGGGTCTGCTTTCTTTTTGATGGCAAATTTAAACCATTTATATTAATTGACAATAGGGTGATTTCTTTATCCATATTATTGCTTGTATAGAACAGTTCTTGTTTCTTTTCTTGTTCTTGGTTCTCTTCTGGGTCTATTATTGCCTTCTTCCTCTCTAATATTCTGGCCTTCTGGTTCCTCTTCCATTTCTTTCTCTTCAGAGGTTTGTTCCTCCCGGCTTCTGCTGTCTAGCTCCTCCCTATTTTCCTGCTTTTCTTCGGGTCCTAAATATCTCTCACAAAATTAATGCACTTTGTCTAGCAAGTCAATCTTGTATTTCTTGTCCTGCCAGGATATTAAAGTCCCTCTGACATGAGCCATCTAAACACTATTCCATTCTTAATCAGTTGGGATGATAGAAATTGATAGTTTCTTCTTTGCTCTCTAGCTCTCCTAGGTATTTATTTCAATGTTACTACTTCATGCCCTTTATACACTGTATTAATGGCTGGTCTCTGGTTTTTCTATATAGCAGGTCTCATGTTATCTTGAATATGGACCTCCCGAGGTAATTTATGTCTGCGTGCATAGTGCATGTACATTCTATAGACCTCATTGATGTCATTCCAAACCTGTTTATTTTTCTGAAGGGCTGCTGCTATCAAATCTGTCATTATTGATCATATAAATAAAATAATAAATAAAATAAATAAATAAATAAATCTTCCTGTCTTCAAAGACATTTTGAAATCTGGGGAAGAATGCCGCTTTCTTCAGTTCCAAATGAATCACCGAATCCTGAAGTTTGCAATATCATATTTTCCAGTTCTGATTCAACTAGTTTTTTTTCCACCAGATCCATTCTCGCCTCTATTGTTAGCTTCTGTTCGTTCTTCGCCATCACCTCTTGCATCATTCCAATTTTGTTGTCCAGTTTCTGTATGTCATTTTTCATTCCAACTATTTCACTCTTCATTTCTATTTTCAAATCCTCATGGTTCCTCACTATCAGTTCCTGATTCCTCGCGATCATCTCTTGCATCATGGATAACGTTGTCTATACCATCTGTAATGTTAGAGCAGAGCCTGGATTTTCTGCTACTAACATTTAACGTCTAAGGACCTCTGTCCCGAGGGGGAGGATATCATTGCTGTTCCTACAAATTTGTAGGTCGTTAAGTCTCTGAGGAATCTCTCAGTTGCCTCTGAACTCCTGAGCAGTTACTCACAAAGCAGACAGTACTCACTCTTTGATGTAGTCATGTTTCAGCTTTAATTTGAGCAGTCAGGATTAACAGCAGCAAGACAGGAAACCTGTGAAAAGCCAGTGCTGAGAGCTAATGTCCCTCAGCGCTTTAAATACTTCCTTCGTAACCAACATCCTCCCCCTCCTAATATCTGCCTGCCATCCTGCTTCTCCTATCCTACCCCTTAATCATCCACCACTGTGTTTCTACGCTAGCCAATCCCCCTAACCTATTCTGCAGTCTATCCCATCTTTGTGCTCCCTGTGCCATTCTCAAATATTGCAAACAGCCACAGTCCAAACACCCAGATGTGGAAATTCGGACATTCAGAATAGAGCCCCGTTCCTGTGTCTGCACCACTGTGCCATCACCTCCGGAAGTCCCCAACAGTTCCTTCTTTGATTGTTAAAGTAGACCCAAATCTTTGGTAGAAACTTTGTCACAGCACGTGTTACGGATTCTCTGTAGAAATTCTTCGGCAAGTCAGAAAGTGCTCTGTAGGAATAAATGTTATGATAATAATTACAGTATCTGCCCTTAAATGACTCAAGTCCAATTAAAAATCATATTCCCAATTTTATTTCATTCAAAACAGTATTGTGTATTATCAGCTGGAAAACATTTCTGCGGTGATTTTCACACAATAAAGGAATTTTGGAACCTACCGTCCTGATAGGAAAAATTAAAATGGCCTGGAAAAAATGAAGTTCCAAATAAAATAGCTTCAAAATATGTTCATATTGCTTGGAGTTCTTTCTTTTTTTCCCCCCATAGCTTCTTTTTTGAAAAGCAACGTTTGGAAAAAAAGGCATGAGATCAATCCATTGTGGAATCGGGTGTTCATTTCCCTTGTGTGGATTATTACTTTCAAGAAATAAGTCTTCTTAAATCCCTGGGCTTGAAAGCTCTCTGGGATCTTGTCAGATCTCACATCCTGGGCATAGTGCCAAGAAGGACATTTGCACATTTAAGATCAACTGATCAACTCAGGATCTCATTAATCAGGCTGTTCTTTTCAGCTGAAAAAGTTCCCTTGAAAAGACAACTATAAACCACAGACCTTCCTATTCTGAGTCCCGAATTTTCCACCCATCAGCAAGACGACTGCAACCAGCTCTTATTAAACTTTCGCTGATATTCATTTTTATTTTACTCATTGATTTATTCGACTTCTATAACTGCCGATCTCAGCCAAGGGACTCTGGCCAGCTTACCGTTCTAAAACTAAACAACAGTGAAAACAATTTTCTTGTCGCTTTCCTGTGTGCCATGGCACAGGCTAAAATGAAATTTCAATGCACCACTCTCAAAAACCCATCAACAATGTCATCATCCCAAGGATAATAAGTCGTTCTGCTGATTAATTGTCCTCACTGTTAGAAAATGTCTCCTTAGTTCTAGGTTGCTTTTCTCCTTGGCTAGTTTCCATCCGTTGCTTCTCATTTTGCTTTCAGGGGCTTTGGAGATTAGCTTGACTCCCTCTTCTTTGGAGCAGCCCCTGAGATGCCCAGTGGGAGCACTGCGCAAGAGCATATCTGTCTTCCAAGCCCTCTTTGCAAACCATTTTCAAACCATGCACAGCCCTGCCACGGACAGCTGGATTCACCCCTCATTTATCTATCGCTTCCCACATGGACATATTTTAATGTCACCTAATTTGGGAGCTGTCTTAGCTATCCTTTCTCTAGGCCAGTGGTCCCCAAACTTCATGGTTTGGTGGGCCAGTGGGGGGGGGGGAGACTGGCTTGTGCAAGCAGTGAGCTGGTGTGTGTGTGCGTGTGCCAGCCCATCACTCATGCAGCCCACTTCTGAACTGGCCTGAGGGGTTGGGGGACCCCTGTCGTAGACAACATCACCATGCTAGAAGGAAGAGGGGGGGTTGCTTTCTTTTCATATACAATATAATGAGCCTCGGTGATGCAGTGGTCAGCGTGCTGTACTGCAGGCTACTTCTGCTAAATACCAGCTGCCTGCAATTTGGCAGTTCAAACCCCACCAGGCTCAAGGTTGACTCAGCCTTCCATCCTTCCGAGGTGGGTAAAACAAGGAGCCAGATTGTTGGGGGCAAGAGGCTGACTCTTTAAAATCACTTAGAGGGGGCTGCAAAGCACTATACAGCGGTATACATGTCTAAGTGCTATTGCTATAATGCAAGAAAACAACCCAGCTCAGGGAGCACCCAGGACCCCAAAATTCAACCCCTGAATTTCCACTCTTCTTCTATCTTACTCTAATCTTTGGCAGCTGGATCAGAATTATCCTGAGGAAGACATTTAGAGAAAGCACGATCGGTTGAAGATCTAAAGAAATCTGGGGGAAATCTGGCCTTCTGCAAAGAGCTGAAATTCTTGTGTAACCTCCATCCTCCTCCTCCTTCCCTTCTGTGCTGAAGGAACAATGCTTGAGGCTGTGCACCATTTCTTGGTGGCTAATTCATGAAACCGCTCTAATCTCTCTAAGACTTGGAGTGTAATTAATAATAATTACTGCTATGTTAGTCGTCTGCTGACTGGGATGATACCTAGGAATTCAGACAAGGGTTTGCTTCTGAAGTTGCCAGCCAGAACCAAAAAACAGAAAAGGAGAAACTCAAGCAACTATAGTCAGTGCTCACTCAGCACCTCCAGTTTGATAGATCGGCCACAAGTGGTTTCCATCTTTTGGGAACCTCTAAGATTGGAATGGATGGAATTTACGAAGGAAGACCAATATACATGTCCCAGAAAAATGTTGCAAGATCCGATCAGGGTCAGTCACTGGGATTGGAGGTTTTATCTTCTGAGCATCTGGATTTGTGCTGGAGCCCATCCTCAAGGAAGTTCTCTAAAATTAGAGGAATTCTGAAACCTATCTGAATTCCTCTGAAGAAGAAATTTAGCTATTACAGCAGACTTTCCCAGGTTGGTCCTCTCTTGGTATATTGAGATCACAGAATTCTCAACCTGCATTCCTTAAATTTTTTGTTTTCTTGGAAATGTCTCATTGTGGAGTGAGGGGAACAAAATTTTTGATAAAGTTCTGGTGGAACAAAAAGCAACGAATGGAAACTAATCGAGGAGAGAAGCAATCTGGAACTCAGGAGAAATTTCCCCACCATGAGACCCATTAACCAGTGACTTCAGAAATTGTGGGTCATCACTGGAAGTTTTTAAGAAAAGGCTGGCCAGCCTCCTGCCTGAAATGGTCTAAGTGGTCTACTGCTTGAGCAGGGGGCTGGACTACAAGACCTCCAAGCCCCCTTCCAGCTCTAATCTAATCTAATCTAGTATTTCTTTTTCCTTTCCCAGAAGGATAAATGTGTGAAGGCTGATGCAAAGAATGAGTTAAGCAGCTGTGAAGGAAGGAGTTGAAACAGTTTATATCCGGGATGTGAGGAGTCTGTAAATATTTTCACAGCCCTCTCTTTGACCCGTGCAGGATACAGGTTCTCAGTGGAAGGCAGGTGGGTAGCAATTGTTTTTTCTGCAGTCCTAATTACTCTCTGAAGTCTGTGTCTGTCCTGTTGGGTTGCAGAGACAAACCAGTCAGTTATAGAGGTGCAGATGATAGACTCAGTCATTCCCCTTTAGACCTGGATCAGAAGCTCCTTGGGCAGTTTGAGCTTCCTGAATTGGCACAAAAAGAACATTCTTTGTTGTGCTTTTTCGATGACATTTTTGATGTTAGGTGTCCATTTTAGGTCTTGTGATACAGTTGAACCTAGAAATTGGAAGGTCTCTACTGTTGATCCTGTGTTGTCCATGTAGCTGCATCCCATAGCCATCTTTCTGACCTTGAACTGGGGTGTCTCCGGAAGGTAGGGTGAATAGTGAGTCTTCCCCCCTGCCAACCAACTCCCTCCCTTCTGAAGTTCATGGCAGACTGGCCTCAAGCAATGTGCAGACATGAGATGTCAGCTCTGATATCATGAATGATCAGAGGGGCGAATCCTTCGGAGAGCAAAAATTCTCTAAGAGATGGTCGCACTAGTGGAGTCATCGCTTTTGGCAGTGTCATTAATCACATGTCTCCCAAGGTCCGGGATCAACCTTTTCCAGTTCCACACATGTAAACATCATAACATTTGAATGAGCCAGCGATGGAGAGTAGACTAATGTCCATACAGTCCCTGTGGCTCAATCCCAAAGTCCATAGTCCAGTGCTGGATGGTTTATAAAGCAGTCCCTGGTTGGAAATGATGACAGGGAGGTGGTACACCGAGATGGAAGGGGGAACAGCAACCCAATGGTGAATGTTGGCTGTCTGTACTTGGAGACCTTGATGTCTCAGGTCTCCCGCATTCGGTAACCACACACTACAGAGCTGGTTCATCGCCACCACAAGTAAATCTGGTTTAATGAATGAAGTGCTGGATGTTAAGATGGGCTCGACATTCAGGCGGATGCCTTGCCAGCGCAGGAGTTGATCCAGGCACTGCACGACATGGTTGTGCCATGCACATCGGACATCATGCATCACCTCACAAACTTGCAGCATGTGATTGATTGTCTCTAGGTCCTGACAGGCTCCTCTACAAGTCTTGTTGGTGGTCTGATGATCAGCACCCCGCACGCTCCATGATCTTGTAGGGAGCACGCCACCCCTCAGCTGGATCCCCCTGAGATACAGGTGGGGGAACGCTCGGGAGGGGTGCAATAGCTAATCGTGGCTGGCTGTGTCGATCCTGGGGACTCCCAGCTCCCGGCTGTTGACAGATGTCAGGAGCGCAGTCTTCCACTCCTCCTGCACCTCAGCCTTCAATGTTACAGCAGCAGTGTTAACCCTGCACGGCTGGTTCATCTGGTGCCACAGAAGACCAAATGCATCCTGGCGCTGTACAGTGTGGTGGGATGGGATGCTATCTTCTCAAGTTGTGATGCCTTGAGCAGCGGGATTGAAGTAGAGAAACAAGACACCCCCCAGGCCTCCGTCTTTGATGTGAGCGTGGAAGTAGCCCAAGGGGGTATCTTTGGGCAATCGCAGCCAGCATCTCACCGCTGCATAGATCAGACAGTCCAGTTTCCACAGAATGTTTCTAATGCATGTAACCCAGTACGAGCTCGTGGATAAATTTAGGCACCAAGAATGTTCTCTGCAATAGCATCTGCTGTTGCAGCTTTAGCTGTGCCCGCGTGAGCTCCTAAAGCAGAGAGTCCAACTTGCTGGTGTGCTTAGGGATAACGTGGCCTTTCCAATTGAACTGAAGGCCGAGATAGCGAACTGAATCCCCTGGCCCAAGAGGGTTGATGCTGCCACCCTCGCACTCCTAGTTGGTTGGTAACAGGGCCACACACTCTCTTTACATCCCTGGCAATGGTGAGGCCCAGGGACTTCTTGGCATTCAACTCCATTCCGGCTTGAGTGAGGGCTTCGGATAAGAGGTGGAGTTTCTCCTGAAGCCAAGGGGACTTTTCTGCAAACAAAACCAGGTCATCAGCGTAAGCAGTACTGTTGATCCAATGGCTGTTGAGGTCATACCCAATGCTGGGCAGAGAAGCTGTAACAATGTCCTTGACGACCACGATGAAGAAAAGTGGAGACAGAGGATCGCCTTGCCGGATGCCCCAACCACATGTAGTTGTAGTTCCTGCAAGCTGCACCATGGACAGCTCATAAAGGTGCCAAAGGTATAACACCAAGGGAGGTGGTAGACCAGCAGCTGTGATGTGAAACGGTGTCGAACACCTTAGCGATATCCAAAAGCAGCATTACACAAGATTCACACTTCCTATGAACCCTTCGAAGAATGGTGTGCAGAAGGGTTGTCACCTCAAGGCAGCCGTCCTGCTGGAGAAACCCCTGTTGAAGGGCGAGAATTGAAGGGTATCGCAGAGATACCATGCCAAGATCTTATGAAAGGCACGGAGGATGGTAGAGGCAATCGAAATAGGGCGGTAATCTCCCAGAGTCGATGGGTCGTCCATCTTGGGTAGGAAGGTCACCCTTGAACAGGCTAGATGTTCTGGCAGGCTCCCTGGCGGCTAGCAGCAAGTTGTTGTAAACTGCTAGAGATGGTTGGTGCCAGGTCAAGAGATCAGCGGCAGGAATGCAATCTAAGCCCAGAGTGCTGGATGTCATGCTCTTAAGCACTGCAGTGACCTCGGATGTAGTAACTCAGTACAGGAACAACCAGTATACAGACGTTGGTGTGGCTGCTGCCCTATTATCAACTGCACTTGGAGTCTTGAAAACTGTTGACTAGTAAGTCTCCATCTCCAGCGGCAATGGTTGGGATCCATGATACGCATTCTTCCATTGCCCAGAAAAAGCGAAGGATGCCGCATCTTGCCTTCAGACCTTGTAGAGCTGCTGGATGCTGGCATGATTGGCTCTATGGATGGAATGTTTGCTGCAATGAAGAGTTGTGTCTGTCAGACGGGGCTTCAATGGTCTCCAGGTATGGGTAAACCAGCGTTGGGCATGGTCTTGAAGGAGGGCCCTACCCTGTGTCTGGCTGATCTCTCCGGATAGTAAATCTCGGGCAATCTCACTCAATTCATCAGCCCCCATCTTGGCTTCTCTCAGGTTCGGAGCTGCCACTTCCAGGGTTGTCATCCAGGTAGCTGCTGGATTGGAGCCAGATGCTGACGTAGAGGCAGATGACGGTGCCAGCAAGTCTGGTCCGGAAACAGGGACAGTCTCAGTGCCCACTCTGGTGGAGGATGGTAGATAGGCATGGGGTCAGATAGTGGGACCCACGTGACAGTCTGGAGGTGCTTCTTAACAGCTTCCTGCAAACGATCGGGGAAGTTGTGGGAGCAGAAGTGTAAAAAGTTCTTTCTTAAGCATCCCAGTCTTCCAGAGATAGTCAGAAGCTGATAGGGCTTCATCCTCCTCCCGGGACCACATCAGGCGCTTATTAGGAAGAGCGGCTACTCATTCGATGTTGATTTCAACAGGTTGACAATGTTGTTGATGCGTGCTCAGGCCCCGCTTGGTGGAAAACTGGCAGCCACAGGAGCATATGAACACAGTACTTGGTGAACCGGTTTGGGGGCATGTGACACTAGTGCTTCCATCTATACTGCTGGAGCCCTGAAGTCCAGAGGGACTATGACTCTTTTTCCTTAAACATTCTGTAACCTGCAGTAAACCCCCTGCTAGGTGGTTGGCCCAACAGGGGGGTTGCCTGGGTCTTAGCTTGGGCCCAGGGGTCATATAGCCCACCTGCACCTTCTCCAGCGGTCACCATGAGGAGGCGCCCAGGCCGTGTAACCATGAACAAGAGTCATAGTTACTCCCGCTTCCCATGCAGGCGTGAGATGGCAGTTCTGACATCTAAAGGTCTTCTAATCCAACCCTCCCTGGCCACTTAGCAACCAGGTTACTAACTTATCAACTGCAGGATGTCGACGCTGAAGTGAACCTGGCTGAAGCCATCTTTTTCTGCCCCATGGTTGCCAGGAACCCTAAGTGGGGGAAGGGAAGGGGGAAGTAGGTAGACTGGCTGATGGTCGAAACAAACAGTTTTTCTCAGGGGAACCAAGGTCATCTTAACAGGGAGCAGTTGAAGGAGAAGAGGCATGACCAAGCAGCCTGCCAGCTTCTTTGTCACAATGTGACCAATGTGACAACTGGGAAGAAGGGAGGTTTTATTCTTTTAATTAGGTGAACACCGCAGGGAGCTTTCAGTGTTGGTTTTCACCAGCTGTGCTGATATAATGTGTCCAATAAACATGCTCTTTGAGGAATCTACCTGCTTTTGGCAAATGCATTACTCAGAACGCCGACACAGGGATTCACTTAACAGCTGCTGGAAGAAATGTCATAAAATGGGCAAATTGTTTCACTGCATAACAGAAATTTGGGGGCCCGTGGTGGTCCTAAGTCAAGGACTAACTCTGTATGATTTAGCCTCCAGAGCCTTTAGTGCCTTTGTGTCTCTTCTCTGCACTCTTTCTAGGGCCTCGGCGTTTGAAATGAAATTCAACGTAGAGAAAGGTCAAGTCCTACACTTAAGCAAGAAAAACCGAAATACACATATGGACTGGGTGAAACCAGGACTCAATAGCAGGAACTATGAGAGGGATCTTGGAGTCTTAGTGGACAACCAGCTAAATAGGAGCCAATGATATGCAGCAGCAGCCAAAAAAGCCAATGCAATCCTAAGTTTCATTAACAGAAACACAAACTGTTTCAGCTCCTCCCTTCAAGAGGACATTATGAGGCCTGGCACTCCAAAACATTTAGGCAGAAAGGCAGTTTTTCCCCTCGTGCCATCACTCTGCTGAACATCTAATTCTCTTCAGTGCTGCCTCATGCGTGTTAACCCTGAGAGTATGGCTGTAGTATTATCGTTTATCCTTCTTATTTTCTTTACTCCTCCTTTTATTGGTATTTTCTTATTATTGTTGTTGTTGTTGTTGTTGTTATTGATCATCACACAGTCAGCCAGATGTTCAGACTGGGTTTGGCATTTTTGTCTCCCTATCGTGTCCTTCCCAAGGGCCTGGGATGGGCAGATCTGGATGTTGGACGGTGTTACAGAAATCGTCGCAGAACAGAAGCCATTCCAAGTCAAGCTGCCTTCTGCAATTGACTGATGGCACATTTGTCAATGCCATTGAGGGTGTTCAAGTGATGCTCCAGTTGTTTTGGGGCTGCACCCAAGGCGCCTATGACTATCGGTACTACCCTTGCTTGCCTTTGCCACAGTCGTTCTATTTCTATTTGTAGGTCTTTGTATTTTGTTATCTTCTCCAGTTCTTTCTCTTCTATCCTGCTGTCTCCAGGCACTGCCACCCCCACTATCTAGCTTTTTATTTTTTTATTTTTTTTAACAAACGAAACAACAAATAAAACTTCTTTCAATTATACAGTGTGTCAGTTTGGTACATATGTTATGTGCACAATATTTATAAACCTTTCCTCTTACATTCATATTATATTGTAATCAACATTCTATATCATATTGTATCATTATTATACTATCATTAAATTTTGTATTTCAATTCCAAGCTATCTTTAAGAGCAAATCTCAATTCTTACTGGATTATATTCATATTATAACTTATTCAAAAATAATAAATTATAATGTATCATTACTATTACGATATACTTCAATTGTCTTTCTTATCAATAACTGTTAAGTCCAGGGTGTTATGTGGCAGGTGCCTGTTGGTCTGGATTCAGAGTAATTTAACTTCTTCATTTTCTATGACTTTTTCTATTTTATGGTCCCACTGGTTCTTGCCTGCAGGCAAATGATATTTCTTGCAGATCTTCCAATGCAGTTGTTGTTTCTCACACAGTCAGTCAGATGTTCAAACTGGATTTGGCATTTTTGTCTACTTATCAAGCCCTTTTCAAGGACCTGGGATTATGAAGAAGAGGAGGAGGAGGAGGAGGAGGAGGAATAATTGTGGGGTCCTGGGTGCTCTTTGAGCTTGATTGTTTTCTTGCAGATGTTTCATGACCCAACTAGGTACTCTCACCAGTGCCAGAAGGGGGGGGGGGGTTGGGAAGGAGGAGGAGGAGGAGGAGGAGAATTCTGTTGCTTTGCACATGCACTCAGGGCTTCTACCTGAAACCATGGTAGCGTGGTTGAATGAACAAAACTCTACTTTTAATAGGAGTAGAAGTATACATTTGTATTTGTGTTTATTTGTGATCCAGCTGAGAAAATCGGACCAAGCAAATTCTTCCAACACTCTGAACATTTGCATTGCATGAAAGTTTCCCAAATAAGGGTTTCCTTGGGCCCCTCTCCATGGAGCCAGGAGGGAGAAAGTTTCTGATAGCTTAGCAGAACTCTTGCAGGAGGCTGCAACTGCACAAGGCAGCATCAAGCAGGGACAGGAAGTGTGTGTGTGTGTGTGTGTGAAGGGCATTCCCTTGCTTTTCTCCGGCCCTTGCACTGACCTACTTAAATTACATTAAAACATAATCAAGACCCCTTAATGCATGATCTGGGAGGTGGAGCCTCCCCTTCCATGCCCACCCCCGTGTCCTTTCAGACGTCCAGCCAAGGGCACATCAGGCACGGACTGCCTGCCAGCCACTTGCAAATGTTCCTGTTCCCAACGAAGAGAAGAATTTGAAAGAAAGGCTACCGCATTGCCCCTTTGCCAGTGATTCTTCATCTTTTCTTCCTCTTCTTTTGCCAAGGAGGAGGCGACTGTCTAGACGGGCTGGCATTTTCCCAGTTGGCAAAGACTTAGAGAAACTTGAAAGCCTCTCCAACCTGGGTTGGCATCTCTTGGAATTTCTTCCAGAAACGCTTCGCTAAGGACGTCAGGCACATGCAGCCCTCAAGTTCAAAAGAGCCACTTTACTGTTCTCTGCCAATAATACAGGAATCTCCCGGATTGGAAGGACCAGATAACAGAAGAGTTGGAAGGGACCTTGGAGGTCTTCTAGTCCAGCCCCCTGCTCAGGCAGGAAACCCAGTACCATTTCAGACAAAGGCTTATCCAGTCTCTTCTTGAACACTTTCAGTGTTGGGACATTCACAACTTTTGAAGGCAACTTGTTCCACTGGTTCATTGTTCTCATTGTGGATCAAGTTGCCTCCAGAAG
>JANHFN010029428.1:0-12644 GCA_032468175.1 Toxicocalamus goodenoughensis
GGGAAGGAGTTGAAACAGTTTATGTCCGGGATGTGAGGGGTCTGTAAATATTTTCACAGCCCTCTTTTTGACTCGTGGAGTATACAGGTCGAATATAAACGGAGAAAAAAACCCCACTCTTAACTAGCACTGATGATCTAATTTGTGTAATGAAATATCTGCATGTCTCAGAGAGCACCAAGAACCCCTCATATCTGAGTAGAGATACCCCACATCATAAATTACAATATAACATATAATTATGGTAAATTGTACATTGAAACATAGGACACAAATATTCTCAATGCAATTAAAGGCAACCCACAACAAATTAGATACTCTCTCCAGAATGACTTCTGAAAAGTATTTTGTAATAATTTGTTGTTTCCTATCTTAATGCCATCAGGTCATGTTGGCTCAGTGTTCACATAATTTATTTTGTATTTTTCATGAGATAATCAAAGCTTCTTAGATACAACATTAATCATTTCTACATTGATAATGGGACTGGCAACTGTATGAAAAATATATATAAAATATACATCAGCAATCGAGTTTCAGAGAGTTTGGCATTTTTTAGAATGCAATCTGGTCCTTGATTAGAAAAACACCGTCTCATTTCGCGGGAGTGCAAGTGAGGAATATATAAAAATGTTATTTACATCTAAAGACAGCTTGGTAGTTTAAATACAGTAGATATAAAAAGTCTACACACACCTGTTGTCAGTTTTTTACTATGAAAAACAAATCGGACCAAGATATTTAACTTCAATTTTTTTCCACCTTTAACATAACATATAAGCTATACAACTCAATTGAAAAGCTGAAATCTTTTAGGAGGAAAAATAACAATTAAAAATACCATGGTTGCACATTTTACACCAATCTTTTGTTGAAGCACTTTGATTTTGTGACAGCATTCAGTCTTTTTATGTTGTAAGTTATCAACGTGACACATTTTGCTTTTGGGATCTACCCACTCTTCCATGTAAAAAGTACTTCAAATTTGTCAGATTGGAAGAGCTCCTCCTGTGCATAGATAGCCCTCTTCAGATCACCCCACAGATTTCCAATTGGGATCGTTAACTTATACTTGAATAATCCAACTCTTATAAATATAGTGATGCTAACCTTAATATTGAAGTAGTTAATCAAATTCCTTAAAACTAACTGATATGGAGGTAAAAGTCCATGAAAATGTAATAATTTGTCACTTTCTCAGCATTTCTAACATGCCCAATAAATGGATAAAACATTGTTTCTTATAAGGAAAGATTGCTGGTTGTTATAGTAGAAATAGCAACATGGACTTTATTCACCAACACATGCACACAGATGAAGGCATTTTAAATATTTTTTAATTGAAGAAAAAGGTTGAGGATTCAAAGTTTGATTTTAAAAAAACTAAAAGGCTTATTTTTCTCTGGTCTTACAAAAGATGATGCAAATTTCAAAGTTGTCAGAAAAAGAGGAACTCCAATTATTTATTTTATTTATTATTTTATTTATTTAGCATATGGCAAATACATAGACTTATGGTGGTTCAAATGTTAATGTCCAGTCCACCCTATATTGATTGGTTGACTATGTTGATTCATTGCTATGTATTTAGAGCCAGGAGTTCTACAAAATGTCTGACTGCCAACTGTCATTAACTGCCAATGCTTCAGTGTAGTCTGGCTTCCAATTGAAGAATGAGGGGCTGATGGATAAAAATCTCCAATTGGTTGAAAAGAGAGCTTGAGAAAAGACGGAGCAGGTGAGAAATTTTCAGATAGCAACCTTGACTTTTTCTTCCAGAATTTCATATTAGGTTTGGGAAAAATAAGAGATGACTCTTTTCAACAAAACATTCTAGCTCTCCATGTTGAGTGCCTTTATCTGATCTCAGTGAGGCCTTGTTTCCTCAAAGATTTTCACTTCAAGTAATAGTAGCAGTAGCAAAAGAAAAGAGCACTGGGTCTCTTTGGAGGATCTTTTACCTACTTTGCTGTTCATTGACTTCAGCTCTTGGCTTCCCCTTTATTCTGTATTTCAACCCTCACCAATTCAGTTTTCGCCATCCTTTTGTTCATATTAGAAACTTTAGAAATTGTTTTGAATTGATTTGTGCTGTTCTGGTATGTAAGAAAAGGGGAAAAAAGTTTTTAAGATCTGAAGATTCTTTTGTTGTAGTAACAGATTACATAATGCTAAATACTAAAAGTAAAATTTATTAACTTGAACTTAAATAATCAAACTTTTAAATATAGTGGTGTTAACCTTAATACCGAAGAAGCTAGTCAAATCCCTTAAGAATATAATGGAAGTATAGTTATGATCTTGAAAGATTTACTGATTGTCAAATTTACTGAGCATTTCTAAAATATCCAATAAATCATTCCAGCATTGGTTCCTGTAAGAAGAACTTGCTAGCTGTTGTAATAGAACTAGCAAAACTACATTTATTAAAAAGTAAGGTTATGTATAACAAACAAAATGCCAGATATTTTTAATTAGTTTTAAACAAGTTTGATGATTCAAGTAAAAACCTACGGGGGCTAATTTCATTCTTGTCTTGATATTTTACAGAGTAAATATTTTAGATGAACAAGTGGACGAGCTCAGAATGGAGAATCAAAACCTCATTTGTAAAATTCAAGAACAAGTTGTGGAGAAGGTGACCTCCTGAGAAAAATAATGATCTTAAAGGTGAGAAATATTTAGATAGCAATCCTGACATATTCTTTCAAATTAAAATTTATTAGAATCTTGAGACCAGATGTAAACAAGATACTGAATAAAAGGAATATTACTTTCATATGTGTGTGTGTGTATAAGAAAAAAATCAATGGATTGTAAATAATAAAAAATAATGGAGTGTAAAAAATTAAAAACATAGTTATACTTGGTGATTCAAGTAAAAAAAATAAGGGGTAATTTCTGGTTTTCATAATTTATAGAAAGACAACAGTAATTTCAAAGCTGTTGTCAGAAACAGAAGAGCTTTGAATGAAGAACAAGAAGCCTACGTTTTAAAATCTTGAAATAATTGAAGAAAAAGAGGTGCTCTGTAAATATTTTAAAGAAAGACTGGTCAGGTGAGAAACTTTGATAGAAACCCTGGCTTTCTTTTCCAGAATTTCATATTAAATAGCTCTATCCCTATGGAGCTTCACAGGGAAACTTCATAGCCAAATCATCTTATGCAGGAGATCCATGGTTATACCCCACTAAGTAATGTAGAAATTCCATGGGGGTTGATGGATTTCACATGGTGTAAGAAGAATGTCTCCCACATCTTGAATTTGGCTCATCAATCTGCTTTCATTAAAGAATCATACATTTCCCATGTCGCTTATAGAATATTGAAAAGTAGCTTAGGATTTCTGAGATAATGTCAGTTGAAAAACAAATAACAAAATCATTGCCCATTCTTGTTCATGAGTTTTCACTTTCCTTCTCTATTTTAATTAAATATTTTGTATTTGTTTTCCAAGCATTCCAGGAATCCACAGAAAATGTTTAAATGGGATATCCTGAAGAATTTGAGCAATATGTGACTGAATGACTTGAGATAGCCTTAAAATCACCTCCACAGGAAAAAGCCTGAAACATCCCATCTAAATTCACAGACGTGGTTGGAAGTACCTAGACAAGGTCTGCAGGAGGTGACAGGATGAAAAAATCTTGAAATATAGAGGACAAAAGTATATACATTGAAAGGAATTTCTTCTCACAGAAAACAGGTATTTGAAGAGCCAACATAAATAATTATATTAAGGATGTTTTTTCTCTCTCTCTCTTTCCTTAAATATTGAGCCAAAAGGGAAATTGTTCTGTTTCTAATTCTGCATAGCAAGTTTCTTCAAGTCGGAATTGGAAAGGAGGAGAACATAGCAAGTCTTTGCATGAAATAAGTTGTGGGGGACAAACATCTATTTAATCCAGAAATAAAATTCAATTCTTTGAAGGTAAAAAATGAAAAACGTAGGCCAAAGAATAAAATAGCTGAAACCACAAACCAAGAAGTTATAAAAGGAGGAAGGAAAATTGGAATGCGAAGGAAGATTATGAGGACAAACAGCATTTGATGAAGTGAGCTGCAGCTCATGAATTGTTAGTCAGAAAAGGTACCACCAGGCTCTTCATTTGTTCAGTAGGGTTTCAGAATATGAATGATCTAAGCCCTCACATCGCTTGAAAATTATTCCTTTGTGAAACCTGGCAAAATCATTCAAAATAGATACAGACTAGGAACAGGGAGCCCATCTTTTGTTTCCAAGCATATATAGGAAAGGCTACATGTCTCCCAGCAGTTTGAATGTAGAGACTCAAGAATGCAAGATCCAAGGAATTAGAAGTAAAAATGATCTGAAGATTATCACAGACAGGGCCTCTTGCAAATAACTGAAATTTAATACTTCTTTTTTTAAGTCTTACATTTCAGAGAATAGTGGCTTGTGATATAACTTGAATTTACTTGGGAAGATTCACAAGGAGAGCCATGTTAGGAGTCTGAAAGCAGCTTTTTCCAACTAACACCTTTGACAAAATTAACCTTTTAGTAACATTTGCTAGTGGGAAAAGGGGGTACCAGATTGCTTTTAAAAGATTAATCAGAATTTAATCTGAAAGAAATGAATTGGGTGAGAAGCACCCATATAGTTTAGAGATGTTTGATAATCAAAACCTGAACTATCAAATTATTTGTTACAATCATTCGATTTTGGCAATGACACTAAAGTCAATATAGCTATTGATATAAAACGTGTCTGGAAATCTATTCATATTGTTTTCTTTGTTATTTTCCCCGATACATTCCAGATTTGAAGGAATAAACTAGGCAAGCATAGATCATGGTGCAGGTATATCTTATTTATTTTTTTAGAGTCAATATCAGTGATTCATTTGACTCAGTAACACTTATAAGAACAGTGTGCTGGCTTAGCAGTTAAGACACTGGGTTTGTTGGCTGGAAAGTCAGTAGCCGAGGTTTAAGACCCAAGACTCACATGGGGTGAGCTCCCATCCTCCCAACTTAGCAATTCGAAAGCATGCAAATACAAGTAGATAAATAGGTACTACTTCAGTGGGAAGGTAACACACTGTGATATCATGCTTGCCATGTGGCTGTGGAAATGTTTTCTGACAGTGTTGGCTCCCTCATCCAACAAATGAAGATGGGGACTCTACTACCTTATAACTTATTCTAATCAATATGTTCTGTAATCATAAATCATTTAATCCTCCTGAGTAATCCTTTCCTCCCCTCGTCTAAATATTTGGAAAAGGCTGTATCTTTAAAAGGTCTGGATTGAAAATGGAAGCATTCCTCCTTAACTTGTCATATTATTTTATTTATTTTATTAAATTTCTATACCGCCCCTCTCCCGAAGGACTCGGAGCGGTGTACAGCAATATCCACTGGAGATCAATTGTACCCATAAGATATCTGGGGCAGACCACCAGAATGTGTATGGCCTTCCTTGCAGAGGTAGCCCTAAGTATGCTGCATTAAGCCCTCAAGCCACACTGGCACATGCCAAGGATGGAAAGCTTTGCTTGCTTCTCTATTCAGTGACTTCTTCTGGCTGAGCAAAGAGGCTGGAGAGGGACACAAGCTCCTTACTACCCCTTCTCTAAGGGATAAGGTCAGGCTCTGCTCTTCCGATGTAAAATTGGAATGAATCATCTCTAGGCCAGAAGAAACTTTCCTCCCAAGACCTTTTCCTAGAACCCGGTTTTCTGTGCTGGCTTGCTGATTCTGCAGTAAAGACAACTAGAATTCGGGCCCAGCAGAGAAAGTCTTTCGGTCCTTCCATTGACAGGTTAAACTGAAATGAAGGGATCAGCTGGTAGGAAGAAGCACTACAAGTAGCCCTTGACTTATGATCACAGTAGGGTCTGAAATTTCCATTGCTAAGCAAGGCAGTTGTTAAGTGGGTTTTCCCCCATTTTACAACCTTTTTGGCCATAGTTAAGTGTATCAGGTGGTGGTTAAGTGAACCTGGTTTCCCCACTGACTTCATTTGTCAGAAGCAGGCTGGAAAGTTACAAATGGTGATCACATGACCCCAAGACAGTGCAAGTGTCAAATACATGCCAGTTGCCAAGGGCCCGAATTTTGATTACCAGGGGGAACCTGAATATTCTGACACTTCCATATCAAATTTAAAACCTTTGTTCTTACATTCATACAAATAATATCTTTATTAATTCTTACGAAGCAATCTTTAAGTTTATTGAGACCATATATATTGTTACGCCCATGCCCCCCCAAAAACGGGGCCTAGGGGTTTTTTGATTTTTTGATTTTTTTTTTGATTTTTTGATTTTGATTTTTTTTTTATTTTTTATTTTTGATTTTGATTGTGATTTTGATTTATCTTTATTTTATCTTTGATTTTTGATTTTGATTTGATTTGATTTCTGGTTTTTTCTGTATTTCCGTTTTGTTGGCTGTTCACCGCCCCGAGTCCTTCGGGAGAGGGGCGGTATATAAATCTAATAAAATAAATAAATAAATAAATAATAAATAATAATAGTCATAGGGTACAATAAGTATAGATGGTAGATTAGCCATGGTGGCGCTGTGGTTAGAATGCAGTACTGCAGGCTACTTCTGCTGGCTGTCGGCAGTTCGATTCTCATCAACTCATGGTTGATGCAGCCTTCAATCCTTCTGAGGTCGGCAAAATGAGGACTCAGATGGGTGTGGAGCCTTCTGGAACTGCTGAAAGGATTGTGTTGAGGAGCTGTGCTTTCTGCAGTATGTTTCAGCAGTTCCAAGGAGGCTTCACACCCATTTGCACCACTCAGGTGTCCCTGAGGACACAGACAAAGCTCCAAATGGTCTCAATGACCCTCTAAAAAGGATGCAAATGACCAGCTGTCTTGCAAGAGGCATAAATCCTTCCGTTCCCCACCATACAGTCAGAGCTGAAGAAGCTTCTTGGATGAGAAGCGAAACGTCTTCAAAAAAAATAATAATCCAGGCACTGCCTTTTGAAAAAGCACCTATGGGAGAACCATGACCTGGATGACTGAGAATCTCTGTAGGTCTCTATCTGGATACTAACAGTTAACTCCTTGTAGTCATTCCACAGATTTTGAAGTGCACAGGAACTGGCTTGCCATTACTCACAGCCTACCAGCCTCTCGTTGGTACTATGAGGTGAGTGTTTTATTGTTTCATTGACTGAAATAGCTTGGATTTGTGGAGCAGTGACTTGACTTTGCTGCTCAGAAGGTCTCAAAAATGGGAATGTCATTATCCTGGGACACTGCAACCATCATAAATCTGAGTCAGTTGCCAAGTGTCTGAATTTTTGACCATGGGGTTGCTGCAGTGGTTCTAAATGTGAAAAACTAAACTCACTTTTTTCAGTGCTTTTGTATCTTCAAACAGTCACTAAAAAAACTACCTGTACAGGTAGTCCTCGACTTCCAACAACCTTTGAGGCCAGGATTTCTGTTGCTGTGAGACATTTTTTGAGTTTTGCCCCATTTTAACATCTTTCTTGTCTCAGTAGTTAAGTGAATCGCTGCAGTTGATAAGTTAGTAACCTGGTTGTTAAGTGAATCTGGCCTCCCTGTTGACTTCTCTTGTCAGAAGGTCACAAAAGGGGATCATGTGACCCTGGAACACAGCAACGGTTGTAAGGGTGAACCAGTTGCCAAACATCTGAATTTTGATCCCATCATCATGGGGATGCTTCAAAGGTCATAACTGTGAAAAAATGGTTGTTAAGTCCCTTTTTTCAGTGTTGTTAGTACCCTGTTTCCCCAAAAATATGACCTACCCTGAAAATAAGTCCTAGCTTGATTTTTACATGTGTGCCCAATATAAGCCCTAATTAAGATCCTGCCCTCTCCAGAGTGGGTGGGTAAAAATTAAGCTGTGGGCGCATGGAGCTGCCCTACTACTAACCTTTGGACAGTTGTAGCCCGGCCTCGCACATCCTGATACCTGCCTTGCCAGACCATTTCTTCTGCAGCCGGCAAGGCTGTTCAGGTTTTTCTGAAGGCCTCTGGAGCTGATAACAAAGCTCTGGGTCGATCCTGAGCTCTGTTATCGGCTGCAGAGGCCTCTAGGAAAGCCTTGCCGGCTGCAGAAGAAGAAGTTCCTGAAGGCCTCTGACAGCGAAAAGGAGGCCGGGGGTGACACACACACATGAGGTTAGTCAGTGGAGGACATCCCCCGAAAATAAGACCTGGTGCCTTTTTTGGGTGGCAAAAATATATATAAGACAGGGTCTTATTTTCAGGGAAACACTGTATTTTCAAACGGTCACTAAACCAACGGTTTTAAGTCGAGGACTACCTGTATTCTCCTCCAAAACAAGGTGTGTTGGAAGCTTTGCTCATCTGGTTTCTGAATCTACCCACAGATAGTTTTGCTTGTCCCTGGAAGCTGAACAAACCTCCCAAGCAGGCAATTGCAGCCTCTTTTGCCTGTCCTGTCAGCCTTCCTAGATTAAAAAGTAAAGGTCTCTCCCTGGATTAGCCCAGCGAACTGATCCAGATCGTTCCCCTTTACACAAGCAAGAATAGCAACAACCGGCCGGTTTGCAATAATTTGGGTAAGTTCGCTCTCCCCCTTTTAAACAGATTCCGGGCAATTCTTCCGATTCCTTTGAATCTTGCAAAAAAATAATATTTTTTTTTTAAAGGGAGCTAACTTATACTGTCCTTTTAAAAGTTTCTTTTGCTTTTTTCCAAGCCTTTTTTCTTTCCTTTTATCCTGTATTAATCTTTTATTATTGTAATCAGTAATTATAGCCAATACGATAGAGAGCCATTGTATCCTAGTGGTTAAGGCTTCAGGTTAGAAAAACAGGAGTCTGAATTCTAATCCCAGCTTAGACGTGAAAGTGGGTTAGTGAATTCTGGTCCCGCTTTAGGCATGAAAGCCAACTGGGCCAATCACTAGGAGACTGTGAGGTCTAGTGATTTGGAGCTAATAGAATAGAATAGAATCTAGAATAGAATAGAATATAGGATAGAATATAGGATAGAATAGTATAGAATTCTTTATTGGCCAAGTGTGATTGGACACACAAGAAATTTGTCTTGGTGTAAATACTCTCAGTATAAATAAAAGAAAAGATACATTCATCAGGAGTTGAGAATCATAAGGTACAACACTTAATGATAGCCGCCAGGTGATAGTTCTAGTCCCGCCTTAGGCATGAAAGCCAACTGGGTGACTTCGGGCCAATCACCAGGAGACTGTGAGTTCTAGTCCTGCCTTAGCCATGAAAGCCAGCCGGGTGACTTGGGGCCAATCACCAGGAGCCGGTGAATTCTAGTCCCATCTTAAGCATGAAAGCCAGCTGGGTGACTTTCGGCCAACCACCAAGAGATGGTGAGTTCTAGTCCTACCTTAGGCATGAAAACCTGGCTCGCTGACTTCAGGCCAGTCACTCTCTCTACCCAACCCACCTCACAGGATTGTGGTGGTGGGGAAAGCAGGAAGGAGGAAGAAGTATTCAGTGTCTTCACTGCCTTAAGTTACTTACAAAGTTATAAAGGTGAAATACAAATCTTAAAAAATGAAAATATTAAATTATTATTTTAAAAGACCACAAAGAAGCACCAAATGTTCCCTCAAAAATAAATGGCTTCAGACATTCAAATTATTTTTTTTTAAAAAAACTTTTAGCAGTGAGAACTATTTGAGAGCAGAACCGGTGATCACGGTTCATGGTAGAATCTCTTTCCAACCATCTGCTGAAAATGTGACGTCGGGTTTTTGCACTAAGCTGGGAGATTAACTTGACGACTTAAATCATCATCTTGTTTTAATGACCCCCATAATCCCCTGCGGGGTGGAGTCTGGGCATCAAAATGGAGCTGAGTTTTTACTGGCCGGATGCCCTTCTTGTCGCCAACGCGGAGTTTTGTTCAGCAAATAATATCCTCCTTGTGCCCAGAAGAGAGAAATATCTGCCTTTCCCTAGGATTGAACTCACCGCCTCCTGATGGTGAGGCGAGAGCTCCGCCTCTAGGCCGCCGCGCCAAAACGTGACGACTTAAATGACCCTGCCAAACTTGGGGATTTGGGGACCTGAACGGGATGCTAAAGCTTGAAACATACGATCCTCTCATGCCTCTTCCTGTAGATTTCTGTTGCTTATTTTTTTTTTTTTTGTTTCTTAATTTCAGGCAACTTCTGAATGGACCTTGGATTACCCTCCCCTTTTTGCCTGGTTCGAGTCTTTGCTTTCCTATGTTGCGGTGCACTTTGATAAAGAGATGTTGTCCCTACAGAACCTCAACTATGCCAGCCAAATGACCATTCTTTTCCAAAGGCTATCGGTGATCGCTACTGATACGCTCTACATCTATGCTGTGTACCAGTAAGTGGTTGTGTCTTTCTTTATCTCCTTTTAAGAGCCGTGGTGGCACAGTGGTTAGAGCGCAGGCTACTTCTGCTGACTGCAGTTTGGCAGTTCAAATGGAGTCAATCGGGGTTGACTCAGCCTTCCATCCTTTCCGAGGTGAGTAAAATGAGGACCCAGATTGTTTTGGGAGGGGGGGGGGGCAAGAGGCTGATTCTGTAAATTGCTTAGAGAGGGCTGGAAAGCACTGTGAAGCGGTATATAAGTCTGTTGGGAAGGAAGGAAGGAGAGGTGTCACCGTGGTTAGAAAGCAATATTGCAGGATAACTCACACTGCCCACAGCCAGGAGTTTGATCCTGACTAGCTCAAGGTTGACTCAGCCTTCCGTCCTTTCCAAGGTGGGTTAACATGAGGACTCAGATTGTTGGGGGCAAAAGGCTGACTCTATAAACCACTTAGAGAGGGGCTGTAAAGCATTATGAAGCGGTGTATAAGTCTAAGTGATATTGGGAAGGAAGGAGCTGTGATGGTGCAGTGGTTAGAACGCAGTATTGCAGGACAACTCTGCTCACTGCTAGCAGTTCAATTCTCAGCAGCTCAAGGTGCACTCAGCCTTCCCTCCTTCCAAGGTGGGTAAAATGAGAACCCAGATTGTTGAGGGCAACAGGCTGACACTCTGTAAACTGCTTAAGAGAGGACTGGAAAGCACTGTGAAGCAGTATATAAGTCTAAGGGTGCTATTGCTACCTTCCTTCCTTCCTCTCTTATTCCCTTTCTCATTCTCTTTCCCGGTGGCACAGTGGGTCCTTTCTTCCTGGTTAGAATGCAGTATTGGAGGCTGACTGCCCACTGCCACGAGTTCAATCCTGACCAGCTCAAGGTTGACTTCTGAAGTGGGTAAAATGAGGACCCAGATTGTTGAGGGAAACTTTGCTGACTCTGTAAACCGCTTCGAGAGGGCTGTAAAAGCACCGTGAAGCGGTATATAAGTCTTAGTGCGCTTGCTATTTGTTGCTCCTTGGGGTCCGGAGAAAAGGGAAGGAGACCCCACTGATTTCGATTATCCTGGTCTTTCCAAAATACCGTACAGGTAGTCCTCGACTTACGACCACAATGGAGCCCAAAGTTTCCATTGCTAAGCAAGAGAGCTGTTAAATGAATGTTGTCCCATTTTACGACCTTTCTTTGCCACAGCTGTTAAGTGAATCGTTGCCGTTGTTAAAAGTCAGTGACACAGTTGTGGAGTGAACCCGGCTTCCCCCATTGATTTTGCTTGTCAGGTTGCAAAGGAGTCTGGAGCCCTGCAACTGTCATAAGTACGAGTCCGTGGCCAAGCCTCTGAATTTTGCTCATGTGTCCATAGGGATGCTGCAAAGGTCGTAAATGTGGAAAACGGTCCTAAATCATTTTTTTTTTCATTGTCACAACTTTGGTCCACCCAATGGATGGTTGTAAGACAAGGACTATCTGTAATTGGGGAGGTTGGAGGGAACGTAAATGTTTTTGCTTTGATAAACTACTTAGACAGTAGCTAGATAGTTTAGGAATGAGAGCTTTCCCCTTAAGGGAATGCTTCATGGGAAATGTAGTAAATACCTCATGGGAGATGTAGTTCATGTCACATGGTCACACCTGTAATCCTGATTGGTCACTGATTTGATCTCTGGTTTGGCTGGGGGAGGTTTTTCGGGCATTCTTACCTGGACCATTGAATGGGAGATGTCCTTTGCTATAACGCTATGGGATCAAATCCTAGTGTAAGTTGATTGTTTATTGTACCCTATGAATATCATTAAATATTGGACCTTATGATTCTTGACTCTTGACAAATGTATCTTCTCTTTTATGTACACTGAGACCATTTGCACCAAGACAAATTCCTTCTGTGTCCTTATCACACTTGGCCAATAAAGAATTCTATTCTATTATTATTTACATATTTATACATAATTATACATAGTTATGCTCATTCATACCATATTATTTCATCTCACCATAACCTTTCATTCATTGAGGACCTGCACGAGTCAAAAAGAGGGCTGTGAAAATATTTACAGACCTCTCACATCCTGGACATAAACTGTTTTAACTCCTATCCTCAAAACGACGCTATAGAGCCCTGCACACCAGAACAACTAGACACAAGGACAGTTTTTCCCCCATGCCATCCCTCTGCTAAACAAACAATTCCCTCAACACTCTCCAACTATTTACAAAGTTTTTACTACTATGACTATTAATCTTCTCATCACTCCTTATCACCCATCCCCTCCCACTTGTGACTGTATAACTGTAACTTTGTCGCTTGTATCCTTACAATTTATATTGACTGTTTCCTA
>JANHFN010029437.1:0-12643 GCA_032468175.1 Toxicocalamus goodenoughensis
TTCCTTCCTTCCTTCCTTCCTTCCTTCCTTCCTTCCTTCCTTCCTTCCTCCCTCCCTCCCTCCCTCCCTCCCTCCCTCCCTTCGCATGGAATTACTGAATGATTCACTCAAAATTAGCTTTAGATGCTTCTCATCTTTTACACAGTACAGTTCACAGAAGCCTTTTGAAATATAAAACACTTCTAAACAGTCTTTACCATTTCTAGAGCCGTTCCGATGTGTATATCTCACATTTCCCAGATTTTACTTCGGTGAAACACATAATCCACTTGGGCCAGGTAAGACTCATTTTGATGATTGAATTCAACAAACATAGTTCTCATCTTTTAATAAAAACATCCCCATGGCCAGGTAAAAATAATTATACAGTAGTCTGTTGAGAACCACGATAAGAATAAGACAAAAACCAGATAAGTAAATAATTAGGAGAACTGCTGATTAAATCAATTCAGCAAATTCTTAACAGAAGACAACATTTGCTTAATGATGGAAAACGTCTTTCAAAATTATTGCACATCTCAGTCCTTCTTCTAAAAGGCTGTTAAGAAAAGAAAAATTGAACATAGATATTTTTATCATTTATATTTCATTGTTTTACTAATCTAAGTGAAACGTTAATACATATATATTGCTCGTCCATGTATAGTATGCCATATGCTAATTAATAAACACATTTTGTCTAATCCAAAGGTGAATGAGGTTTTTTAGACACCTAGATGTCACACTGATTTTTAAGTTATCTTGAGTATTAAAGATAGATGGGGAGAAGGTAACTGCACTGGCCTTGGCCAGTGATGTATGTAAAAAAAGGGACAGAGGTTTAACCTTTTTGACTCACCCATCTACCCCAGAGATGTCCATGAATGCACATACAAATATGGTTTTCTCATAACTACTTGGAAATGTTTTTTTAAATAAAACTTCAGAAATGTCTTTTAAGGGAGAAAATATTCTGCATGCCTAATACCTAGCAAACATCAAGGCTAAATATTAGGTGTGATTAATTGTGTATAAAGTTCTGGGTCAGCCATTCCAAAATGCTTTGGAGTGAAAATCTGAATTTTTCATTAGCCATTTTGTAGTTAGGAAAGTCAAAATTATGAATTGATTTGTAAGATTTAGGATTTATGAAAAATGCACACCATTTATAACATAAACAAAACATTTATGCCTTGATGTATGTCAAAAAAAGGGGGGGGAAAGGGACACAGGGGTTTAACCTTTTTGACCCACCCATCTACCCAGAGACGTCCATGTAGCAAACATCAAGGCTACATATTAGGTGTAAATAACTGTATCAGCTTCTATCCCAGGGCACTAGCTCTTTTGAATTCTGCTGTATAGTGCAGTGTTGGTGCAGTGTGGGGTTTTTTCGGTTCAATGTGTGGAGAGTGAAGGATGTGTATTTGTGTTTTATTTTCAATGTGCACTGGAGATGGTGTTTGATTTCATTGTACAAGGTGCAATGACAACAAACTAAACTAAATTAAACTAAACTAAATTAAACTAAATATATAAACTAAATGTATATAAAGTAATGGGTCAACCATTCCAGAATGTTTTGGAGTGAAAACCTGAACTTTTCATTGGTCATTTTGTAGTTAGGAAAGTAGAAGATTTATAAAAAAAGTCCACCATTTTTAACATAAACAAAATGGCTGACAGTGGCTTTGGAAAGACACATGGTATTGTATTTAGGTTGAAAAATCTTTATATAACATCCAGTTTGACTGGTTTTTTTGCTGGCTGTATGATAGTAAGTAACTTCATAGAAATTATAGAATCTGTGAATTGTCTCAATGTCTTCTCATTGGAGTTAACTCCCCTTAGATGGTAACAAAATATGAATGGAGGACGTTCTGCATCCTTTTGGTCTTTAGAATTATCATTATTTTTATAATAGAAAACATACTTATGTTTTCTACTTATGTGTCTGTTGTGTTTTCTTTCTTATTCTAGCTTATGAAAAGTGGGCTTCTCAGATATTTTGACTATGGCTTGAAGAACATAGATATTTATAACCAGGTTGGTTGTGCTGAATTTTGATAGTTTTTAATGTAGGATTTGTTGCATTTTTCCATGGGAAAGAAGACAAATAATGAACAGTTGATTCCTAAAACTCATAATATGATTGTTTTCTGCCAAACTATCAAATTATTCCAAAAAATATTTTTTTCCTGGGTAACTAAAAATAAAGCATACCTTATTGAAAGCATTTTTGATTTGAAAACTTCCCATTGCTTTGGAAAATCCCAACCAGTAAAAAGTTTCTGTTTATTGGAAAGCAATATACATGTGTTTTCAGGAAAGTAGTTGGGATAGAAATGGAAGGATATGGGGAGAACATTACACCTGCTGTCAATATGATCTTGAATCCCTGGAGACCTTGGTCATTTTTTGAGGACTCAGTTCATTCTAAAGTAGTGAAGAATTTCTGGAATGATGGCATTGAAGTCCTTAAAAACTTCAATTCGCAGGTCCCCGGAGATTCAATAACATATTGACAACATCATCTGTTGACCAATTTGCTCAGTAGACAAACTGCATGGGGCCTAACAGCAGATCCGTGATGACTTTCAAAATGGACCAGCACTAACCTCTCAAAGGTCTTCATGACTATGGATGTCCGATGGCTTGTAGTCATTCAGCTCCCTGATGGAGGGTTTCTTAGGAACTGTGATGATGATAGATGTTTAAAGCAAGAAGGGACAAAACACAGTGATTTATTAAACAGCTGTTTGAAGATGGGACCTGGTTGTTCATCACCTGCTTTCAAACAAGGAGTCACTCTGTCTGGCCCTGATGCTTTTCTGATCTTTTGTCTAGGACAGAGAACTCATACATTTTTTTTTGTGATCACTACAGGTGGGGTGCCCAGAAGAGTGGAGATAGGCATGGGGAAATTAAGGAGAATTGCTATATTATCTGCAGGACTTTGAGCACTTTTTAAATATAAATACAATATGGATACAGCCTGCAGTTAGTACAGTACAGAATATAAAATTTAAAAAGTGGTTTGAATCAGAGACAACATAACAAAGAGTACTAAGCAGAAATGGCAGAAAATATATCTGTGCTCTTTTAAAAAATTTTTTTAAATTATGCTTCCAAAACAAGGAATGCACTGAAAGTATCTACGACATTTCATTACCCAAATTGAGAATTTCTTTGGGCTCCTCTCGGTACTTCTTGTATGGAAGAAGTCCTTTAGTGTAATTCCCACCCTTGTATTGAATTTTGTTCTAGGAGAATTTCTAACTTTCTCACTCTGTTTTCCTTTCCTCAGGAAACTCCACCATTCTACAGGATAGAAGCCATCACTGTGCCAGTTGCTATTTGGAGTGGAGGACAAGATTGGGTTTGCCAGCCGAAGGAAATAGCACAATTATGGTCTCGAACAACTAATCTTGTCTATAATAAGGAGTTCCCTGATTGGACTCACTGGGATTTTATTTGGGGCATTGATGCTCACCAACGTGCATACAAGGACATCCTTGGCCTAATGGAGAAATATCTATGAAGCCACCTGGTATTAAAATTTCACTGTCCTCATTATACAGTACATGTGAAAGTACCAGACACTCAAGTATTTTTTGTTTCCTGGGTTTATGTTGACTGTCTTTATTATTCTAATGATTTGTGTTCAAAATTGGTTATTCTTCCACAATTTATGAACCATTGTGTATTTTGTTCCTACTGAAGAATTAAGTCTAGCTCCTACTGATAATTTAATGTAGACCCTAAAGTTATAAATAATGTAACTTCCTAGACTTTTAGTGTTTAGGCGGGTTTGAAAGTTTTCTTAAATAAATAAATCTGATTTGAACACTGGCATAACGTGTGCTTCATTCATTGGCCTAGTCAGTAGTTAATAGAAAGATTCCCATAATATAGGAATTTTCCAATAGTAATTCCATACCATACATGCCAAGGTCTCGCTCCCAAATGATGTAAGGATGTATTTACTTATCCAATGGAACTTCTCTTTGTATTCCTCATGCTTTGCCTCTCCATAAGTCTGCAGGAGTTAGGCATCTCCTACCTTTCCCTGGGAAACTGGGAGATTGTCAAAGGATAAAGAAAGCATCCTATGGTTTCTTTTTTTATTATTCATATCCATTTCATGTATTTATAACCATGTTTATACTTATACCTGTTATCTAATAATTGTTTGACAAAATAAATAAATAAATAAAAAATATGTCTTTCCAGGTGGATTTTCCATTTTTATAAGGGGGGCAATATGTCAGATCCATGTATCTGCCATTCTTCGGTGGAAGAAAGGGGGTTGGATCTGTTACATTTGGTTCCTTTTCCTGTCTATGTATCCTAAGTATCCTATTTCTTGCGTTGCCTTTTTGTATAACCTTTCACCCGATTTATAACCGTTGCTTGGCACCTCGGATGCTTGGAAAATTCTCACCTGAGAAACTCCTCTTATCGTCTCTCAGAGAGGCCGATACAACATCTTTACATCTCTGCAGCTTTGATGGAATCCACATCGGACTGTTGGCAGGGGTCTGTAACTTCCTTTATCCTAGTTGTATGCCCTGAGAGACCTCAGAGCCTGCTTTGAATTCTGACTTGCTTTCACCCCTTTTCAATAAAGGTTCCTTTTGAAATACAGTGGAACCTTGGTTCGCGACCATAATCTATTCCAGTACTACAGTCGCAACCTGATTTGGTTGTGACTGGAAGCATGACTGTCTGCACATGCGCAGACCAAAAAAAAGGAAAGGTGCTGAAGGGAAAATCGCTGTAGCAATTTTTGGGTTTGCTTGGTCGCCACCCAAAGATCTGTTTGCGACCAGAAGCAAAACAGAAACAAAAATTCTGGTTGTCACCCAATTTGGTCACGAACAGAAGCGTTTGTGACCCGAAGTTCCACTATACAATGTTTTTAAGAGTCTATACTTGTTCGAAAGGGAGGAGAAGCCGGTCCTTACATAACCATTAGTTGAGAGGATTCCTGTTTATAGGCTTTTTAGTAATAAATCAGTTTAATTAGGTGTGGGCCTAATTTCGTGTTTCTCATTATGCATATTTTCTAAGATTTCAAAACAAGTGTTAAGATATTTAAAATTTAATAGCTGGAGCAGTGAAGGTTTGACAATAAGAACACACAGCTAATTGGTTAAAGATTGGCCACTGCAGGAGGGAATCTCAGTTGTAATTAGTTGCTGAGAGAGTAAAGGGGGAGTTTTCTTATTTCCTGCTTTTTTGCCCTATGTGCCCTGTATGTTCTCTATGGTTTACTTGATGATGTTCCTACTGTGTTGATTTGCCTGATGATGCTTCTGTTTGCCTTTCTTTTACTGTAAATATTTATATAAAACTGCAAGTTCTTGTCAGCGTCTCTGGCTCCATTTGGACACTGGTTGTGCAATTCCCTGACAGGTTATGGGCCCTGAAGAGCTCATAAATTTTCTCTGAGGTAAAAGTTTCTTTTGTGAACCTGTAGAAGGTTGAGGAAGATTGGCCTGTAATGACAACACAATGCTACCTGTTACAGAAATTGGCGAAGGATTTTCTGTGGCTCGTCTTAAAGAAATGTATTATCTTTCATGGAGCCTAAACATGGAGACGTTTCTGTGGAGAGAGGATTTGTGGGCAGTTGTAAGCAATCCTCCAGCAGATCTCAATAAGGAAGGGCAAAGACTTTTGGAAGAAGAACAGAAAAAACTAGAAAGAAGCAATAGTAATTTGCAATTCAATCAGAAAGAAACTGCATTCCAGAGAGATAAGAAGGTGGGAGAGAAAGTCTGTATTGTAAAACACTGCTTCGCATGTGGATCTACTCGGCATATACGGAGAAATTGTCCCATAAGAAAATTCAAGCAGAGAGGTGGAGCTGACGTTGCGGTGGTACGATGGACTGCCTCAGAGCTGCTGATATCCCAACAGCTGGTGGTCCCAATTGGGCCTAAATCACCTTGGAGGGGTGAGAATCAAGAAGAGAATACTCTGTAGATCCCAGGGACACCATAAAAGTTCCTGGTAGATCCAGAGAGAAGCTCTTCAGCCAGCTGGAAAGGAAAGCGGCCATTGCAAGCCACTACAGAGCCAGGGCAGTTGCCGACAGAAAGAAGAAAAGGAAAGAAAGTGTGATTGTACTGGGTGAGAATAATTTTTTTAAAAAATAATTAAAGAAAGTGCCCCCTGGGAAAAGCATGGTGAAGAGAAGTACCAAAATTGTTTGAGAATTTTATTGATGGAGGTTTTAATTGACAGCGTAGATAAATATTTCATTTTAATAGTTTTAAATTTTGTATTTTTGTATTTTTAAATTGCTGTACACCGCCCCGAGTCCTTCGGGAGAGGGGCGGTATAGAAATCAAATAAAATAATAAATAAATAAATAAAAAATAAAGGTGGAGGTGGGTACCCACCCCCCGGAAGAAAGCGGCAAGGAAAGTGGTTCCAGCGCAGATTGAGAAAGGAAATCATTAATTAAGAGTTTTTGAAAGAACAATAACTGTAAAACCAGGCTGAAAATACTGGATTTAATGGACTGAGGGGAACAAGATGAGACATAGGGATTTATCTTATTTCCTACTATCTATACTATTTTACTTTTTTGCATTTAATTATTAATTTTGAAGAATTCTGTATAATAAGGGACTGTTACAGTAAAGAGAAAAGAGAAAGCATTGCAACAGTGCCAGCTAAAGGGGAAAGAAGAATAAGAAGGTAAAAGGAGAAGTGGATGACCTTGACGGCATGGGAGTAAGATTAGAATACATTCTTTATAGTCAGAGAGTGAAACACTAAGAACTTTTGTCTTAAGCAGTATAACTCTTGGAAACTTTTGAAAGTATAAGACCAAACTCCCTTTCTCCTGAACTGCTTTGATATTCCTTGGGAAACACCTGCAAGCCCTGCAGAAACTGTTGCTGGGGAAACAATTCCTGATTGAACTTTGAAAGAGGTGATTTTACATGGGACAAAACTGAATAATTGAAAATTTATTTTTGCTTTCTCATTTATTGTTTGGTTTTATCTCTTACTTTCACTTTTGGTTTCTCCTTTTTCCTATTTTATATTAATATACTTTATAATAATATTACATAGCATTTTTTGGGTTAACATTTTTATACTTTACATTAATATACTTTTTTACATAGTTGTGTAAAAATTTTTTTCTAATTTTTCAACTTTTTATTTTTTTAATTCAAATTTTATTTTTTTAATTTTTTAATATTTTTTCCTATTCTTTTTTATTCTTCACTTTTTTACCTTTTCACTTGCTTTTGATTTTTTGCTAGATTATTGTTCTACCCTATTTTATTTTAGTGATATCACATTCACTTCACTTTATGGTATTTTTATTTATTTTTTCCTCTTTTTAAAAAAAATTATTATCAACACGCTCTGGATTAAGGTACAGAACAACCTGAAGAATGGAACGTGGGAGAGGGCAGAGCAACTTCTCTTGTGGATTATTTGTTTTTTCCTTCCTTTTTCCTTCCCTTTGGACCATCATAAGAAATAACAAAATAAATATTTCAAGATTAAGAAAATAAAAGCATCAGCCTCATTCTCGGCCTCTTCCTCTGCGGCCTCCAACCTGGCAGGACAAAGAACCCTGGATGCCATATTGCAGCAGGAGAAGGCAGCTTTAATGCAAGCGGAGATCAAAATGATATTACAAGCAGTACAAGAACAAATAGGGAGAGTTGAAGAGAAAGTAGGGAAGGTAGAAGGGAAGGCAGGGAATGCAGAAGAAAAAGTGGAGAATATTCAGCAATTGATGATAAAAAATGAGGAACGTATGAAGAAAATAGAGGAGAGAGCAGACATAACAGAAAAAAAACTAGAAGAGATAGACTATAGGCTGACATTAGCAGACCAAAGCAAGGAAAGGATAATTATCTCATTGGAGGTGTATCATGCTGACTATTATTTAAGATTTCAAAACAATGAGGAAGAAAAGGGGGAAAACTTAGCAGAAATAATGGCAGATTTGCTGGCAGGGGCTTGGAGGTGACCAAAGAAAAAGTGATGGCTGATATAGATGAAACATTTAGAATACAAACTAGATATGCACTGAGGAATAAGTTACCAAGAGAGGTGCATGTCAGATTTTCAAAGGAAGCTAAAAGAACAGAAAGCAAGAGATGAGCCACTGAATTACAAAGGTAAAGAAATAAGTTTTGAAACAAATACTTTGAAAATGCAAATAAACCAGGAAGGTGGCTAGATTGAAAAAAGAGAAGGAACAAATACGGATTTCTCAACTAATAGATGACAAAGGGAATCTTTGCCACAGAAATGAAGATAAAAAAGGAATAGTACAAAAATATTATGGGAAGTTATATGAACAAGAAGAAGTTGAAGAAGGAGAAATGAAAGAATACTTAAAAAGAGAAGAATTTCCCAAAATACCAGAGGAAGTTAAATTAATGTTAGAGGAAAGAATTACAATGATGGAACTGACAGAAGCAATTAAAAGACAAAACAATGGGAAAGCACCAGGACCGGATGGCCTACCAGCACTGTATAAAACATTGCAGGACTCTCGGAGCAACATAATGTTGGAGGTGTTGAATGAAGTACTAATAGAGGCAAAAATGCCCAATTCCTAGATGGAGGTGTACATTACTGTTATACTGAAAGAAGACTCTGATTTACAACAGATTAAAAACTACAGACCAATATCACTGTTAAACTCAGACTATAAAATATTTGCTTCAATAATGGCAGAGAGATTTAAGAGATTCTTAAATAAATTTATACACCCAGATCAAAATGGCTTCTTACCTAAGAGACAAATAAAAAAATATGAGAATAATACTGAACACTTTGGAATACTATGAGGTGCACCCAGTAAAGCAGATGGCATTTATTTTTTTAGATGCACAGAGAGCATTTGACAATGTGAACTGGCAGGGAACAAGACAAGAGTGTCCCTTGTTGCCATTACTATTTGTACTAATACTAGAAGCGCTAAACATCAATATTAAGGAAAGATAAGGAAATAAAAGGGATGGAAACAAGAAAGGAAGAATATAAATTGCAGGCATTTGCAGATGATTTGGTTTTTATACTAGAAGAACCATTAGAAACAGGACTTAAATTGATAAATAAGATAGAGGATTATGGAAAAGTGGCAGGAATAAATAAAGGGAAAACTAAAATTTTGGTAAAAAATATGAGAGAGAAGCAGAAAAGAGAGTTAATAGAGAGATTAGATATTCAGATTACAAAGAAAATAAAATACTTGGAGATTCAGTTAACGGCTAGATGTGGAATGATCAAGGAAGATAACTATTATAAACTGAAACAATAAATCAAGACAGGCCTGGAAAGATGGACTAATATGCAGCTATCATTAATAGGAAGAATCGCAACAATTAAGATGAATAAGAAGTGTTTCAAACAATTCCGATAAAATTGCAGAAAAAATACTTTGACGATATTAACAAAATAGTATTGAAGTATATATGGCAAGGGAAGAAAGCAAGAATTAATCTTAAAATGTTACAGGAAGCAAGAATCAGAGGAGGGTTTGGGCAAACTAACTGGGAAATATATTACCAGGCCACAGTACTAACTTGGATAAAAGAATGGGTTATGTTAAGAAATACAAGATTGTTGACATTGGAGGGAGATGATTTGCAATTGGGTTGCCATTCATTTCTGTGGTGGGGGAAGTAAAATACATTGTTATTTTCGTAGGAATGCTTTATTGTTAATAAATGCTTTATTGTTAATAAAGCATTAGGAGTGCTTTATTGTTAGTATGGGAAAAAATAGAGAACATTATTTGAAAATTCCAATCTGGTTATCAACGATGGAAGCACATACACATCCAAATATCGATAAAATGGGAAATATTGTTAGATATAAGGATATACTAAATGAAAAGGGTGAGCTCAAATCTAAACAAGAATTGTATATGATATGCAATGGTATTCATATATACAAATACAATCAAGATATGAAAAAGATGCTAAAGTTGAAGGTACCTATAAGGAGTTGACAGAACTGGATAAAATATTAACAGGAACGGAAGATAAGCTGATTAAAAAATAGTACTGTTATTTATTAGGTATCAAATTAGAAGAAGAACAAGTAAAGGAAACAATGATAGCATGGATGAAAAGTTTTGGGTATACTATAGAATTAGATAAATGGCAGAAGTTATGGGAAAGAAATGATAAATTAACAATATCGACAGCATATAAAGAAAACTTGTATAAGATGTTTTATAGGTGACACCTTGCACCAGCAAAACTGGCAAAGATGTTTATAGACAAATCAGCCAAATGCTGGAAGTGCCCCAGACACTTGGAATATATTACCATATGTGGTGGACATGCGTAGAAGCTAAAAGATATTGGACAAAAGTACACACAGGGTTGGAAAAAATGATAAAGCAACAAATAGATTTGAAACCTGAAATACTTTTATTAGGGATGGTACCTTAATGTTACAGCAAAGCAGAAATATATTTAATTATTCATGTTTTAACAGCAGCTAAGATTGTATTTGTTCAGAATTGGAAAAGCGATAAAATACTGGCAGAGGGAAAAGTGATTGAGAAAATATTTGAATGTGCAAAGATGAATAGATTAACACTGGCAATTAAAGAAAAAGAAGAAACTAAATATTACATGGTATGGGGTTTATTTTATCAATGATTGGAAAATAAAACAAGCTAAAATTGAGTAGATGAATATGTAAAGAAATAAGTTAAGAATGTTATAAAGATAACAGATATAAAGAGATAATGATTTATAAAGAAAATGTGATTACTGTTATATTAAGAAAATATATTAATTATAATTGTTAGCACAAGACATATGTACCCAGTCGACACACTGTATGAATTACTGTAAATATTTGAAAAATTAAAAATTTGGATTAAAAAAAAAGAAGATTCAAGCAGGAGAAAGCACAGAAAGAGAAGAAAAAAAAATTCACAGATTTCTCTGAAGGCAAACAGCAAAAACAACAAAGGCATTTAGTTGTTGGACAGTTGAGCATATTGCAAATAACCCAAAACTTTTTTCCAGTCTGGGACCAGTTGTCCAGGAATATGTAAGCCTAGCAAATGGTAATCATTCTTCTGTACAAGGGCAAGGAACAGAAGATGTATTGATAAATCATTTGATAAGGTTTTATGTGTACCAGATTTAGATCACAATTTGCTGAGTATTTCTTGCTTTTGCAATGAAGGGTATGAGTTAATTTTTGCAAGGGTTCATGCACGGACATAAAGAATAATAGGGTGTGTACACAAGGTTTGAAACTGAACTATTTATATGTTTTGAACCACAAGGAAACTGGTTGCAGTGCACAGACAATCTTTTCTAATGAACCAAAGCATAATGAATGTGCACATTTATTATACAGAAGGCCGGATCATGCAAGCTTTAAAATATTGCAGAAAATGCAAAACGGCCCGTTTTTGGCCTCCTGAGGCCTCCGCGCATTCTGATGTTGGCCTCCTTAGCCTCCAGTACCACTCTGCTGCTCCCGAGGCCTCCGTGCGTCCTGTTTTTGGCCACCTCAGCCTCTAGAATCATTCTACTGCCCCAAAATTGGCCTGTTTTTGGCCTCCCGAGGCCTCCGTGCATCCCATTTTTGGCCTTGGTGTCCATTACCACTCTGTCACCCCAAAATGGGCCCATTTTTGGCCTCTTGAGGCCTCCATGCATTTCATTTTTGACCTCTTTGGCCTCCAGTACCACTCTGCCGAACCAAAACGGGCCTATTTTTGGCCTCTGCAACCTCCAGAATCATTCTGCTGCCGTAAAAAAGGCCTGTTTTTGGTCTCCCGGGGTCTCAGTGTGTCCCGTTTTTGGCCTCCAGAACCAATCTGCCACCCAAAACCAATTTGAGAACCCCTGGTATAACCCATAGAACAACCAACCCCTGGGTCTTCTGGCACTATCAGACATGAGGAGCGGGTCTCTGAGCTCCCATGCTGAGTTCTCCCTATTGGAGGGCTCTGAAAGGAGCTAAAGCCACCCTGTAGGGGTGGTGAAGAAAAGAGGGGTGCCATGTAGTTTGGGGAGAGCAGCAACTCTCCTGCTGGACTCAGGGCTTCTTCCCTCTCGCTCAAGAAGAGGCAGCCATCATAGCTGTCACGAAGTTAGGATAGCCGAGGCAACAAACAAATGTGCAGGAATGGTGCAGATGAACAGTGATTAAAGCTGGGTGAGAATATTCCTTTTTATTTAAAGAAAAAAATCCAGGAAAAGAGACTCTTAGAACTATCTTTTAAAGTGGTGAAGTGCCATAGAGATAAAAATCCTAGACCTGAAATAAAATGTTCTTCCCGAGACATCAACAAACACATGTTAAATGCAAAACCCTCCTGAGGCTTCCTGAGACATCAACAAACACATGTTAAATGCAAAACCCTCTTATGTTAGTTCAACGGCTGTGAATTATCATTCACAGCCCGTAACGAGTCTCAACCAGTAGTAGTCCCATGGAAATCTGCTAAATAGTCTCATGGAAGTCTACCAAATTTCTTTGGGAGAAGTCTGATAAGAACACATCTTTACCCTACTTGAAGTACTGCCAACGACTAAAGTACCAATTAGTCTTTCAAAACCAAACAGAGCACAAATTCACCACCGAGCTTTCAGGTTGACCAGAGTGAACAATGCTGCTTCCTGCAAAGGTTCCT
>JANHFN010029792.1:0-12625 GCA_032468175.1 Toxicocalamus goodenoughensis
CCAACCCTGGAAGTTTTTTAAGAAGGGGTTGGACAACCCTTGGTCTGAAATGCTACAGGGTTTCCTGCCTAAACAAGGGGTTGGACTAGAAGACCTCCAAGGTCCCGTCCAACTCTCTTATTCTCTTCTCTTCCTGGCCAACAGCTGTTTTCCTGCAGGCTGCTCTGTCCAGCCCACCTCCCAGATGTGTCGGGCCTCTGGATCCCGCTTTTTATTTCCTAAAGTGGCCAGTTCTGCTTTGTGTCTCCATGACACGAGTGGGAATATATATATTTAAAAAACTTGTATATATTACAATTTTTTAAATCAGCTAACTGTCTACAGTTAGCGGACCTCGCCAGAGCGCGGGATAAACGCTGAAGAAGAAGAAGCTAACTGTCTACAGACCGCCTTTGTGGCTACCTTCTAGTTAATTGCGGGATTAAATTAATTGAGTTCTTTTGTCACCGCCTCCTCCGTTAACTGCCACGGGGTGTGTTGTGTGTATGTATATACTGCTTCCTCGCCTCCTTTCTAATCAAATCAACAATACGCTAAACACGCAGGGGAATTGACATCTGGAATTCAGGGATACTTGACTTATGAGATCATTTACAGGAGCTTTTTATAATTTCCCTGGTAGCGGAGCAAACAGGGGAAAAAAGCTTTCCAAAATGCCTCAGCCATTTGGGGGGATGTTTTTAAGGTGGAAGAAATTAAGCTTAACTTACTCACGGTCTCCCAGCCACTGTGCCTGTGGCATCTGGAGCTCAAGGGCCTTTGTAATCCTGTCCTGAACCCAGTCCTCTCTTTTGGGGGGAGGAAAAGGTGACAGAAACTTAGATGAAGAATGTTTGCTCTGTGCTGACCTTGGTACCTCGTTCAATTGAGTGGCTTGCCTCTAATTTTCCCCACCTGTAAAATGGGCGCAATATAATTTAGCCTCCCACGTTGATGGTGAAAGATGGTGGGGGATGAATTCCACAGTACAGGCAAGTCCTCAATTTACAGCAGTTCATTCAGTGAAAGTTACAACGAGTGACTTACAACCGTTTCCCACAGTCGTGTGATCAAAAGGCAGGCGCTCGGCAACTGGTTCATAATTAGGATTGTTGCAGCATCCCAAGGTCACATAATCCTCTTTTGCGACCAGATTCACTTAACAACTCTGGCAAGAAAGGTGGTAAAATCCACCTAAACAGCTCTTGGGCTCGGTTGAGGATTGCCAGAATATATTTTTCAGCTGGGGCAGCCCTTCTGAATGTCTTGTCTTCTCATTTTGTCAGAGAGCTCAGGACTACAGATATGACCAGTCTCTGATAGGGCGTCTCTGCAAGAATCTCAAGGAACAAGATCAAGAAAATATCTCTGGAAAATTTCCAGTCCTTCAGCTCACCATTCAGTATCGGATGCACCCAGAAATCTGCCATTTTCCATCCAAATATGTTTATGAAGGGGTCTTGACCACTGACAGGTAGGCAATTTTAAGAATCTTCCTTAAAAGAGTTAAAAAGTGGGCCTTTGATGCCCCTTTTCTTCCAGATTTGCTTCCTCCCCCAACAGTGGCATTTTGTGCCTATTTTATTATAAGGGGTGTTTGGACAGCCCCAAGGTGCCTTCCTTTTTGTGACTTCACAATTGACTTATATCATTCTGTCTTGGCCATTTACCCTGGGTTTTATTTTATTCTATTCTATTCTATTTCTTTTTTGAGGAGAAGTCTCTTTGGTGTAAAATCATCACCCTGATTAGCCTTCATCCAGCCATTGTTTTTTTTTTTTTAATTTTCTGATGTCTTTTAACTTTTCCCCTTTTTAAAACAATTGAGAGACGATCTTGGCAACAAAAAAAGTGGAATTTTTGTTTTCTTGAGTTACAATGAGAAAATGATCAGCCTTTTGAGGTAGGCCAGCTCAGGAAACTTGACTTCACAAGTTTGACCGGAAATATATTAATTGATACATTTCTGATGGTGTTTTCCATTCCTTCCCTGATTTTCCCCAGTCAAATAGTACCCTGTTTCCCTGAAAATAAGACCAACTGGAAAATTAAGCCCTAGCATGGTTTTTCCAGGATGCTCATAATATAAGCCCTACCCAGAAAATATGCCCCAGATAAGATTGTCAGCCAGACAGTCATTTAGACTCGTATTTCCCCAAAAATAAGACTTAACCAGAAAATAAACCCTAATATGTCTTTTGGAGCAAAAATGAATATAAGACCCGGTCTTATTTTCGGGGAAACAGGGTAGTGGAACCAATCTAAGTGTCTTCCTAACGCTTCCTGGGCTTCAATCGTGTATTTGAACATACCATTTCTCCAAGCTTTGTGTGTGTGACAAGCTAAAAGATTTGAAAAACGACCTGGTGTAAATTCTACTTTGCATCTTTTTTTCAATCCCATGGCAAATTCTCCGACAGGAAAATAGCGGAAGATCGTTTCTCCTTGGCGTGGCCTTTCCAACCTTACTTGCTTTTCGATGTCTTAGACAGCTGCGAGGAACGAGAAAATGAGTAAGTTGCCTTGTCTGTATTGATTAAGTGGCTTTGAGGCTACCTCTCAGGAGCTGCGACGACTAACCCAAGTTAGCAATCACGGATGCAACCGCCATGAAGCAGAACCTAGAATAGAATAGAGCTGGAAGGGACCCTGGAGGTCTTCTAGTCCAGCCCCCTGCTCCATCTTTGGAAACCTCCCGTTCAGCAAACGTCCATGCATAGCTAGTCCTAGACTTAACAACCATTTGTGCAGTCGCTGTTTGGAGTTACAACAGCCCCTAAAAAGGATGAACTTGCAACCGGTTCTCGCACTTGCAACCATCGCGAATATCCTCAGGGATCATGTGATCTAAATCGGGACTCTCGGCAACTGGCATGTACTTAATGACAGTTGCCAAATCCAAGGCCTCACCCTTAAAATAAGACATACTACAGGACATGAAGTTTAGAATAAAGGTCTTCCTGGACTTGGCACCATTCGTTTAGCGACCGTACGAAGTTACAATGGCACTGGGAAAAAAAGGGACTTGCAGCCTTTTTTTCACATTTACGACCATTGCAGCATCTCCATGATCCCATTTATCCCTCCCTCCTTCTCTTCCTCCCTCCCTCTTCTCCCCTAAATCTCCTTTCCCCCTCTTTGTTCAGCTCCTATTGTAACTCCCAAGAAATGATGCTGTTGGCAGAGCTCATGAAGGTCATTAAAGAGAGGAAGAAGGATATCAGCTCACGCCAAATTGGGATCATCACCCCTTACAACGCGCAGAAGAGGAGGATACAGAAGCAGCTGGATAGAGAATTTGGGGAAAACAGGTGAGGACCGGACAGGTGAACGGTGGCCAATGCCCCATCCCCTCCGTCTAATTCCCCTCAGCTGTGTGGAGCACAGGTGGTCCTCGACTTGCAGCACTTCATTTAGTGACAGTTGAGAGGGCCAGTTTCCGATCCAGCAAAGTCAATGGAGGACCCCCGGATTTGCTTAATGATTGCGCCATTCATTTCACAAGGGCAGTGGTTCACTTAATGACCTTGGTTAAAAAAAAACAAGAGGTCATAAAATTGGGCGCATGAACAACCTCCTTGCTTCAAGGCAACAAATTGTGGCCCCAATTATGTTCGTAAATCAAGGACTACCTGTGATTTTTCCCCCCTACCAGTTGACCTTCTGCTTCTTTGTCTGTCCCCACCCCATGTGATTGTAAAATCTCTTAAATTAAGATTATTCCTCATCGTTCCTGCATCCCCCTCCCAACCCTTGTTTTCCAGGAGGTTGTTTGGGTTTTGTTTTTTGAATTTTTTGAAGGTGGGGTGTGGATTAAAAATACCATCTTGACTCATCTTCCTTCCTGTCCTTTTTTTCCCCCCACCTCCCAGTGTTGGGGAAATTGACACCGTAGACGGATTCCAAGGCCGCGAGAAAGATTGCATTATTGTCACCTGCGTGCGGGCAAACAGCTCGCAAGGATCGATTGGGTAGGTCTCTGTCCCCCCACCCCACCCCACCCAGTGCCAGGACTTGGTGCCATTTTACTTTTTTTGTTTTCCCCATGTTAAGCCTGACTCCTGGCCAGCTGGTGGACTTCAGCCCCAATTTTGGAATAGACTGAAGCCAAACTCTCTTAAGAAGAGACTGGACAACCCTTGGTCTGAAATGCTACAGGGTTTCCTGCCTAAACAGGGTTGGACTAGAAGACCTCCAAGGTCCCTTCCAACTCTGTCTATTCTACTCTACTCTACTCTACTCTACTCTACTCTACTCTACTCTACTCTACTCTACTCTACTCTACTCTACTCTACTCTACTCCTGTTCTATTCTGTTTTATTCTAAAGCAAATTGTCTCGTTTCCACCTCCCCAAAGTCCTGAGTAGGCAGAGTGGAGACCATCCTGAACTTAAAGGAGAACCAGTGTTTTCTGCTTGGGCTCCTCGAGGTCAAGAGGTCTGCCCTCCCCTCTGCGCTTCCAGGGAGCGCTCCGTGCCCACGTTTCTAGGTCCCAAAGCCCTCCCTGCCTTCTCCCGTAGCAATCCAAAGCCTCAGGCTTCACGGTCACCAGGGGGCAGCTAAGAGCAGTGGATGAAATCGATGGCTGGGCAGCCTCTCTGGAGAAAGCCTTGTTTCTCAGATCAAAAACCCTTCTAGATGGGCAGACTTCAACTCCCAGAATTCCCTAGCTAGGAGTAGAATTCCCAGTCTCCGGTGACAGATGCAAATTCACCCAGCCGGCTTTCATGCTTAAGGCAGGACTAGAATTTATTGTCTCCTGGTGTCAGGGTCCTTCTCTAATCTGACGCCTTCACCACTCGGCCTAACTTGCTTGTAAGTTCAGGAAAGCTCATACAAGCCTCTAGTTCGGCTCCCCCATGAACTTCAGATCCATCATCCCCACCTTCTTAGAATCCAGGGCTTTAAAAAAAAAAATCCGTCCTCCATCCCGAGAACCTCGTTCCCTCAGGCCAGACCTAACCCCCGTGTTTCGAATACAAGTCCTTGCCTTTTAGCTTTTGGTTTAACAACTTTACTCCAAGAAGAAGGCGGGTGGGGGGAAAGTCATACTTGCCTTCCTGGCATGTTCCCATTTCGCAAGTCACCTTTGGAACGAATGAAATATTCAGGCCCCGCGTGAAATATTAATAAGAGTGTTTGCGCATGAATCAGAACAGCGTCAAGCCTCTAGATGGGTCATGCGGGGAAGGTGTTTCAAAGTCTTGGCGCCTTCCTGCGCTCCGTTTCTCCTCCTCCTCCCCCCTTCTCCCTGCACTGCCGACTCCGATCAGGGCGACCCGGGTTCGAAATTAAGATAGTAATCCTGGCGGCACCGATAAAGCGGCCATCAAAGTCCCAAGGCAGGCGGCTTAAAAATGGCATTTGAGGCAATTCCCCATGGAGTTTCGTGGGGGTAAGTCTCCATTTAGGGTTATGCAGAATAACAGCATAACAGAAGGGACCTGGGAGGTCTTCTAGTCCAACCCCTCAGTCAGGAAACACCATTTGCAGGCTAATCTCTTCTTAAAACCCTCCAGTGATGGAGTACCCACAATTTCTGGAGACAAGTCATTCCACTGATTAATTGTTTTCACTGTCAGGAAATTCGTCCTTAGTTCGAGGTTGCTTCCCTCCTGGATCAGTTACCATCTGTTGCTTCTTGTCCTGCCTTCAGGGGCTCTGGTGAATAATTTGACCCCCTCTTCTTTGGGGGAGCCCCTCAAACATTGGAAGACTACTATCCTGTCACCCTTGGGATTAGTACACCCAGAAAACGTATCCTTAGCCGATCCTGGGCTAGGGCGACGGTCAGTAAAAATGTATTGGTGTTAATTGACTTAACCCAGGGGTGTCCAAACTCGGCAAGTGTCCAAAGTTTAAGACATGTGGATGTCCAAACTTTAAGACATATGGACTTCAACTCCCAGAATTCCCTAGCCAGCCATACTGGCCAGGGAATTCTGGGAATTGTCCACATGTCTTAAAGTTGCCAAGTTTGGACACCCCTGATTTAACCGGTCACTCAGTGATCGTTTGAGATTACGACCTGCCTCAAAAAGGGGATTTAGGGGACCAAATCCGAAGTCCTGATGGTCTCCACTTGAAGTCAGCAACTCGGCTGTATTTACGGCTGTTTTTCCCCCTTTCTTTGAGGTCCCATTGACAAACCCCTCACTGTCCCGGGATCGGCGGAGGGGATTTAGGGGATGAAAACCTCTCCCTGGTCTGGATGGATCCTGGCAGGGATGGAAGCCATGGGAAGAAGCTTCATTCCACCACCGCTAAGACAAGCTCACCACGAGGCTGAGTTTCAAAACGTCTTTGCTTCCTGTAAAGAACATCCAATTCACAGCTGGCTTTTATCTTCTTGAAGGAGGGGCCATTACTTTGCAGTCTTACTCCCGAGTCGCCTGTGCTGCTGCAGCTGCTCTTTCCTGCGAGCAGGCCTGTGTGCATGCACACTTGGCATAGGCTCCTCGGGAACCTCCTCATCGCTGCTGCCAACCCCCACAATCTCTGAAGGCAGCAGTCCACTCCCTAATGGTCCTGGCCCCTCATCCGAGTCCTCACTCTCCTCAGCTATCTGCACCTGCTGCCGCCTACCACAACAGCATCTGTCAGCCTGCCAAATAGACCAAACAAGACACAAAAACCAGGTAACTTAATTCTCCTTTGCAGAGAGTCCTCAATTTCCAACAGTTCATTTAGTGACCGTTCAAAGTTACATCATCGCTGAAAAAAAGGATGTACTTCACATGAGCTTTGCAGCATCCCCATGGCCGCGTGGTCAAAATTCAGACCCTTGCCAACACTCATATTTATGACGGTTGCAGTGTCTCAGGAGTCACATGATCCCCTTTTGTGACCTTCCTGTGATGACCCAGGGTGTGGCACAACAAAGTCACCAAAGTAGATAAATTCCCCTTAATGCCTCCAACTTGGCCCCCAATGTCCAGTTATCCTCAGCGGGAGATCAAACTCTTCCAAAAAAAGTCTATAAAGGGAAGAAATGCAGTCAGAACCCAAAGTAAAGATAAATTAGAAATAAAAACAACACAAACCAGGCTGAACTAATTAACACACAGTCCAGGATAATAACTTGCCAACTTCCAAAAGATAATGAGGCACACACAGTTGGGAGGACGCCAATACCCTCGACAAAGATAATGCACACTTTGCTTCCAGCGACTTTGCCATGTACAGTTTGCCCTTTTAAACAGTCTTCCCAGCTGCAGCCCATGAAGGGGATCAGGGCCTTTTCCTCTTGCGTAAATCACATTTCTCCCTTATCTGCTCCTCCCTGCATGCCCTAGGATGAAGAGGGGATGGGCCTGGGTCTTCCTCTGAATGCCCAGCTGGCCTGAGCCCAGCCACCAGAGCCACACTCCCACTCCCTGTCAGCTGCTCAATCTCCCCCTCAGAATCAGACTCCAGCTGGGGCATGACACTTCTGAAAAGCAAACTCCATGGAGAAGCCAGTTTCGCTCAAGGACCGTGTTGCTACCTTACCAACTGCAATGATTCACTCAACCGCTGCAGCAAGAAACGGTCGTAAAATGGGGGCAAAACTCACTTAACAAAGTGTTTCCGTTTAGCAATGGAAGTTTGGGGTTCATTTGTGGTCATAACTGAAGAAGTACCTAAATCAATGATGGCTAACCTTTTCGGCATCGAGTGCCAAAGTGCAAAATGCACTACACACATTCCCCGTGCATGCCCCCTGCCCCTGTATGTGCCCTTCCCTCTGTGCATGCACCCTGCCCTCTGCGCATGCACCCCGCCCCTGTTCATGCACATGCGTCCCCTATGCATGCATGTCCCATGCATGCATGTGTGTTCCTGTACATGCACATGCATCCCTAGTCATGCATGTGCACCCCTGCATTTGCCCCACCCGCCATGCATGCACCCTGTCCCTCACACATGCACCCCGTCTCCTGTGCATGCACCATGCCCCAGCGCATGCGCAACAGAGGCCCAAAGATCAGCTGGCCAGTGGGAGCTTAAATGGGGCAACAGCTTGCATGGCCAGACAGAGGGCTCTGCGTGCCACCTCTGGCACATGTGCCATAGATTCACCATCATGGACCTATATTATAAAACTAACTCTTGCATACAATACATGCATAAATACAATTTTCCCACCATTATAGTCTGAGATTCCTTTCTGAGATTCTTGCTCTATCCCAGGAGTCGGCAACCCGCGGCTCTGGAGCCACATGTGGTTCTTTTATCTCTCTCTTTGCTACGGCTCCCTCTCACTCAAAATATGCTTCACAGATTTATTGAGCTTTTCAACCCCTGGTAAGCCAACGATGGATAAATCCAAGACATAGAAAAGTTTCCGAAGAAAACAGTACGTTTAATGGTCCGTGGGCAGAGTCAAAATGGTTTTTGTGGCTTCCGGTGTTTTCTTTTCTGTGGGAAATGGGTCCAAATGGCTCTTTTTAATGTTTAAGATGGCCGACCTCTGCTCTATCCACTATGCAGCTCTGGGTTAGGACCTTTTTGATCTGACTGTTCCCAAGGCAGCATCTTTCCCCCTGGTCCCCAAGGCCTTTCCCACATAAAGCAGCATCACAGCACTACACAAAGTGACATACTGACTTTGCACTTCATTTCGTATTTCAAGTCAGCCTGAAAACACCTTGAACACCATGTAGCGCTAATCAATCTGTCACGAACAAATCTTTTCTGACCAGATAAAACTACCCTTAGCAAGCTTCTTCTAAGTGAAGCTCAACAGCTGAGAACTTCATGGACAATTCCCATCTATTTATTGACACTGCCTTCTTTCCAAGGCCCTAGTCCACTCTCCAATCCAATATTTTCTGGTGGTCTCCTATCCAAGTACAGAACAGTTCCTCGACTTACTGCAGTCTACTTAATGGCCGGTTGAAGTTACAATGACCCTGAAAAAAGGGACCCCCCACAGTCACGTGATTTACATTCGGACTGTTTGAGGTATTAAGATTTAAGAGCTGACCAGCAGCAGTAATAGCTGCCAGATGTGGCTGATGTGATAAGAGTGATTGAGCATAGCATGGGTATTTTTTCCTTTAAGACTGCGGATTAAAGATCCCTTTAAGGGGTGGTTATATAAGAGGCAGCCATTAGAGGGTGTGCCCTCTCTCCTTGTGTCCAGTATTCATGGCAGAATTCTCCTAGAGCAGTGGTCGCCAACCATTGGGCCGGGGACCACTGGTGGTCTGCAAGAAAATTTTGGTGGTCCGCAGAGAAATGTCACCCCCAGAGCACCCCCCCAAAGCAATTAATCCAAGGCTGACGGAAACACAAGGCTATGCTGCCCGCATGGCCCGTGGGAACACCAGGTTTGCATCGCTAGCATTGCGAACTACACGAGGAAATGGGGGGAGGGGGAAAAGGGCAGAAGGGGGGAACTTGCCCCACTCGCCCCATGTGCCTCGCCTGGCGACCAGGCTGCTTTGTTCCACTTCTTTCTTCTTCTGTTTTTGGCTGCACGCAAGGAAAGCAGCAAAAGTCTTTCTTTCTCTCCCCCAAACGTCACCAGAAATGAGTCTTTGGGACCCTGCAAGGCCTCCTGCTCCAAGAGGCTGCGCCGGCGCAACAAATCTCACAAAGACTCATTTTTGGTGGAGTTTGGGGGAGAGACAGAAAAACTTCTGCTCCTTCTGCTGCTTTCCTTGCATGAAGCCAAAAGTCTCTCTCTTGCTCTCTCTCTCTCTCTCTTCCCCTGAGAACAGAGCTGGAGACGGTATCCTGCGATCCCAAATAAAGAATGATTGATCAGAAAACGGGGTGGGGAATTTTTCTGCAGATTTTTGGGGGGATTTTCCCAGGGTCTCTTGGTCCGCGGGATTTAAAATTATGAGTTTGGTGGTCCCTGAGGTCCAAAAGGTTGGCGACCCCCTAGATTAGAGTTAAGAAGAAGAAAGTTTGCTTGCCTGTCAGTTATTTTGCCTACGTCTTATGTTGCTGTGTATAATTGTTGTATATAAACCACTGTTAAATGCATAAGTCTCTGTGTGCTGGGTTTTGCTCCTGGGTTGTCTCATAATGGCAGCTGCGCTGCAAAGGCTCTGACACGGACGCTTGACAATCGATTCACATTTACGACTGTGGCGGTGTCCTCGGGTCACATGATCCCTCTTTGTGACCTTCTGACAAGCCAAGTCCATGGGGAAACCAGACTCACTTAACAACTGGGTTACTAACTTAACAACGGCGGTGATTCGCTTCACAAATGTGTCAAAAAAAAAGTCATAAAATGGGACAAAGTCACTTCACTGTTTCACTTAGCAACATAACATTTGGGCTCAATGGCGGTTCTAACTTGAGGACTACCGGTACAGAACAAGTCCTATCTTCTTTCAGGCGGTTCTAACTTGAGGACTACCAGTACAGAACAGGTCCTCCCTTCTTCCAGGAGCAGCCAAAGTCACCTAGTGTTGTGGTTCACCAACAGCAGGTGCAGATGGCCGAGGTCTCGGAGAGCGAGGACTAAGATGAGGGGCCTGCAGGTGATGCAGGGATGGGGCCAGGACCACCAGGGAGTGGAGTGCTGCCTTTGGAGATTGTGGAGGCTGGCAGCAGTGAGGAAGAGGCCCCCGAGGAGCCTGTGCCCAGTGCATGTCCGCGCAGGGCTGCTTGAAGGAAAGAGCAGCTGCAGCAGCAAAGGCGACTCAGGAGTAAGGCTACAAGGTAATGGCCCCTCCCTTATGAGATCAAAGCTAGCTGAGAAATCGGAGTTCTTTGCAGGAAGCAAGGAAGTTTTTGAACTCAAGCCTTGTGGACGTTCGGAATACCTTGGTTGGTGTTTGGAAACTCTTTGTGTTTGAAATACTTCTTAGTAATTTTATCTAGTGTTCTTGGCAGCCTTGCACAACCCTAGCAAGGCGAATGAATGGAATTTGCAGAGAAGCATTAAAAAGTTTTGCTTTTATCTCTGTTTGGTGTTTGTTTACTTGGAACAAGGTTTGGGTCAGAACACCTAGATACAATACAGGAAGTCCTCGACTTACAACAGCTCATTTAAGTGACCAAAGTTACAATGCCACTAAAAAAAGTGACTTATGACCGTTTTCACACTTATGACTATTGCAGCATCCCCGCAGTCACGTGATCAAAATTTGGACACTTGGCAACTGACTCATATGCAGGTGGTCCTCGACTTACGACAGTTCACTGAGTGACCATTCAAAGTTACGACGGCACTGGACAAAGTGACTTAGGACTGGTTTTCATGCTTACAACCGTTGGCAGCATCTCTGTGGTTGCGTGATTAAAATTTCAGATGCTTGGGTGTGCTTGCTTCGGCAGCACATATACTAAAATTGGAACGATACAGAGAAGATTAGCATGGCCCCTGCGCAAGGATGACAACTCAAATTCATGAAGCGTTCCATATTTTTTAGTATGATAAGATTTGGAATTTATTTTATGAATGGTTAGACAGAAGAGTAAGAAACTGAAATATGTGGGAGTAGTAATAACAATTCCAATTGATATTGAATGAGTAAGAAAATGAATATAATTTAATAAGAATGAAATGTATTCTTGAAAAATAATAAGTATAAGGTTAATGATAAAATAATAATTGACCAAAATGATATAAAATGTTGATTAGAATGGTTATAAATATAAGCAAGTTAGAAATGTATGATATTATTACATGCACAAGATATATGTACCCAACCGACACACTGTTGAACTGAAATATGGTTTTATTTGTTGTTCTTGTTATAAATATTTTTTAAAAAGTTTAAATTCAGATGCTTGGCAACGGACTCATATTTATGACGGTTGCAGTGTCTCTCAGGGTCATGCGATCATTTTGTGTGACCTTCTGACAAGCAAACTCAATGGGGAAGCCAGATTTGCTTAACGACTGGGTTATTAACTTAACAACTGCAGTGGTTCACTTAACAACCGTGGCAAGGAAGATCGCAAAATGGAGCAAACTTCGCTTAAAAATTTCTCGCTTGGCAACATAAACGTTGGGCTCATTTGTTTGTCTCTATCTGAACAACTTTCTTTATAGGATCTGTACTAATCTCCTGAAGCCATTTGAGAAAGTATCTCTCCCTACCCTAATTAGCAAGCTGGTTAAATATTGGCCAGATGGCACACCTTCTTACACAGATTGTTTTGCCCTATAAAGAGGCAGGAGAAGGAAAGACTAAAATTTAGACCTGGAGCAAAGAAATGTAGGAGAGATGCTTTGTCTGTTGAGCACTAAATTTTGATTGCCACCATGTAAAAAACACATTGAGAACGCCCTAGAAAGAGTGCAGAGAAGAGCAACAAAGAGGATGAGGGGACGGGAGGCTAAAACATATGAAGAACAATTGCAGGAACTGGGTATCTCTAGTTTAATGAAAAAAAGGACTAGGGGTGACATGATAACCAGGTTCCCATATCTCAGGGGCTGCCCCAAAGAAGAGGGAGTCAAGCTATTCTCCAAAGGATAAGAAGCCATGAATGGAAAGAAGGAGAGAAGCAACCTAGAACTAAGGAGAAATTTCCTGACAGTGAGAACAATTAATCAGTGGAACAGCTTGCCACCAGAAGTTGTGAATGCTCCAACACTGGAGGTTTTTAAGAACTGGGAGCTCTGGTGGCTCAACAGACTAGAAGGCTGTTATTAACATCTGCTGCTTGCAATTACTGCAGGTTCGAGTCC
>JANHFN010029981.1:0-12609 GCA_032468175.1 Toxicocalamus goodenoughensis
GGAGGCACCGGCTCCAGAGCGGTTAAATATGGTTAAATCCATTAAATATGGAACATTGCTACAGTCAATGGGTGAACCTGCAGGGCCGGTGCCTCGAATGCCCCCTGTCGCCTTTTAGCATCCCCAAGGGGGCCAGCAGAGGGGCACTAAGAGGCAGCAGAGGGGCAGCGCATCGAACGCGGCCAAGGCGGCAAACATGCCACCACTTCTGCATTGGAGGCGCCAGCTTTGGAATGGTGCTAGTCAATGGGGGAACCTACAGGGCCAGCCCCTCAAACACCTCCCTGCTGCCTCTTAGCGCCCACCTAAGGCATCCCAGCACCCCCAGGGGGATGTACTGCCCACTTTGGGAACCACTACCTTATAGCACTTCAGACAAATGGCTGTCCAATCTCTTCTTGAAAATGTCCAGTGATGGAGCTCCCACAGCTTCTGAAGGCAAGCTGTTTCACTGTTTAATTGTTCCATCATGAAATTTCTCCTTACAGAATACTTTACAGAAAAGAGAAGTGAACTAAGCTAAAAGTGGGTTCTTCTCACTTGTATCCTTTCTAGAAATTCAAGAGAGAGAGAGAGAAAAAACTTTCTGCTCATTTTCAGCAGAAGTCAAATTTGCAGATTGCTGGTTTTCTCTTGCTTTGCAACATCACAGATCTCACCTTTCCTTTTCCTTTTAACCCTTTGCATCTAAAATTTGATCACACCTGAACTCTTGATAATATTTAAACTTACAAACAGAAGTTGAAAGAAAAAAAATGCCTCGAGTTACTCTGTGTGCATGGGGCCTTGATTAGATTTGCACAAATGGTCAATATTCATGCAAAGGACACAACAGGAAATGTCAGTCAGGAATTTTATTTGTGGTTGGAGGAGTGCTCCAAGGATCACTAGCAGCCAACAAGAGAGCAAGTCGAAAGTCTGTCCCAGTCAATGGTATGCCACCTTAGGTAGAACTTTTGGGAGAGTCCCTCATACCAATATCTTAAAACAGAAGTGGGGAATGATGGCCCCTGAATGACTTGTGGATTTCATCTCCCAGAATTCCTGAGCCAGCTGGCGAGTTGAAGTTCACAAATCATAAAAGGCCCATCGTTCTCAACTCTTGTCATAAGATAAAAGATATTCCCAGGCTTAGCACAAGTTTAAGGAAAGGAAGAAGGGTCTGAGAAATCCAACAAATCAGCAACAAATCCAAAAGAAAAGGCAAGAGATTCTACAGTCAGGTAGAATTCAGAGTTGTAAGCTTGGTCCAGCAAGGTTCACACAACACAACTAAATTATTAAGTGTTGTACTTCATGATTCTTGAATCTTGACAAATGTATCTTTTCTTTTATGTACACTGAGAGCATTTGCACCAAAACAAATTCCTTGTGTGTCCAATCACACTTGGCCAATAAAAGAATTCTATTAATATTCTATTCTATCATGTCACCCTTAGTCCTTCTCTTCACTAGATTAGATAATGTCCAGCACACTGATCATTTTTATTACTCTTATCTGCACTCTTTTTATATTTCAATAGCTTTTTGATATTATGGGATCCAAAACTGGATGAAATATTACACATGTGGTCTTTCCAGATCTTGGATTTCAGTACTGAAAACTCACAGTTTGATCAAGAAACCCCATTTGAGAGCAACACAAGGGACTCTAAGAAGGCTCTAGACTGATTGCTTCTGAAAAGTCCCCGAAAGCTGTGATTCTTTCCACTTGCCTTTCCTTGAACTCTGACTTTTTCTCAGCATCTCTTGGACCCAATGACAGGGATACTTCTTCCTTGGGCTTCTCACTGAGTAGCCATAATTCCAGTTCCTGAAAGCTATTGCCTTGCTTCTGTTTTCATTCCTACTTCAGTTTATGACAGGGATTTCTCTTGCATCCAATGTTCCTTTAGTAGGGTTGTGTACTCTGTTCCTATATAGTCAAGGACCTTGGAGTAGTCATATCAAATGACCTAAGCAGCAGAGCTCACTGCAACAGCATTGCCAAAAAGGCATTAAGAGTTGTAAATCTAATCTTACAAAGCTTTTCCTCTGGTAATATTGAATTGCTAACTGGGGCATACTAAACCTTTCCTAGACCAATACTTGAGTACAACTCATCTGTCTGGAATCCGCACTGTATATCAGACATTAATACAATAGACCATGTCCAGAAGTATTTCATGAGAAGAGTTCTACACTCCTCTCCTTGCAACAGAATATCCTACACCACCAGACATGAAATTTTGGGCTTGGACAGCCTTGAACTACACCGCCTACGGTTGGACCTAAGCGTAGTATGTAAAATTTGTGCTACAATGATCTACCAGTCAATGACTACTTCAGCTTCAACCACAACAACACAAGAGTACACAACAGATACAAAGTCAATGTAAATGCTCCAAACTCGATTGCAGAAAGTACAACTTCAGCAACAGAGTGGTCAATGCCTGAAATGCCCTACCTGACCCTGTTGTTACATCCTCAAAACCCCACTCCTTTAAACTTAAACTATCTACTATTGACTTCACCCCATTCTTAAGAGGTCTGTAAGGAGCATGCATAAGTGCACAATCATGGCTACTGTCCCTCTCCTATTATCTCCATTTATTCATACCTATTTCTTGTATTCATACTCATGTCTATTCTTTTACCTATTATCTTGAAAGTGGTTGACAAATCAAATAGATAAATAAATAAATATATCACCTATATCTGTATTTCTTCCTACTTGATTTTGATTTATCATTTGGTTTACAGCAAAATGGACTTTTTTCTGCTCTAGTTGTGGATTGGGCCAGGTTCTATGTAGGTTATCAAATATATCATATATTAAAAACAAGGATGCAAAATCACTTGTGAAATTTCATTTCCAAATAGTTCAGGCAGGGCCATCATTTCAAATAATTAAATCTTTAATGAGTCAGTACCTTGTGAAAAAATGGCATCAATTTATGCTTCACTCTAAAATGTAAAAGTTTTGTCTTTTAAAAATTTGTGTGCACTCCTGGCTTTTTTTCTCATATAGATAAAGATTAATACAGTTGCACTACAGTGCTCTTTTCTCCTATAATCTATGCTCTAATGATCATTCCTAGTTTTCTCCTGTATGAATATAAACACACACATATATATATATATTCCTTGTATTTTTCAGTTAATTCATTATTATAGTTAGAATAAGTAACAAGATTGGCCTACTTTTCCCTTTTTGGCCCTCAGTGTCTTGGGAACTAGGTAATATGGCAGATGTGACAAGATGATACGAGGTGATGGCAGTTGGGTGATATCCACATTGTATATGTTATATTCTATGGATGCACCCCGATGTGATATGGTGATATTTTCTGTTCCATTCCGATGGCCTTCATACAAAATCAAGCATACAATATTCTGGGTCCAGATAGTTCCTAAAAATGAAAATCAATTTGTTTTAAATTTCAGGGAATTATCTAGGTTTCATATTACTTATATCACCAAGGTTGTATCACTAAAAGAAGGAATAACGTGAATTTGATCTGATTTCAACTGTAGAAATCAATTAAGATCAAGAGTAGAATAATTCATATAGTACCTGTGAGCAGAATAAACTTACTATAATTTTAAGCATATTCTATGCTGTCACACTTATTTTCAAGTGAATTCTGGGATTCTCCTCATCATTGAAACAGAACATAGCTGTATCACATATTTCATTCATCACCTAGAGCAGGGGTGTCAAACTTGCGTTGTCACAGTGGCATGTGACATATCGGGAGTTGCCCCCCTTCGCTAAACCAGGCAGGGGTGGGGTCACCACGTGACGCCTCTGGCCCACGGGTCACAAATATGACACCCCGACCTAGAGAGAAACTTCACTGATATCTAGAAATCTTCCATTTGACATTCAGATACGTTTTAAAGCCAGCAAGAATAGTGTTTGATTATATAGTAACTTGTATGAGGTAGTCTATAATTCTGAAGTTCTGGTTTGAAGATGTCCAACCTATGTTTCCATCTGCACTAAACTCTGGGCCTTATGGAAGGAAGGAAGTTGGCATTACCAAAGCGTAACCTCATGGTATTACATAAATACATTCTTTCCTTCTTCCTAGCTCTGGAGTTCTTGAGAAAGAAAGGAGCTTGGAAATTGTTCTTTCAAAGTCACAGCATAGAAAATACTCCAAAAGTTTTTTTAAAAACCAATAAAAAACAATGGGGAGGTAGAACCTTGCAGTCAATAAGGCTTGTTCTGTGAGCAAGGCTTTAATAAGAAATGTCTAATTTCAATGATACAGACCAAGTTCCAAAATAAAGACATTTATTTGTGAAGAGGGGAACTAACAAGGCCACAATCACATCTACAGAATTCCAAACTAAATCAACATAATCTGTGCAATGTATCTATTCACAAGTTAGAACTGTGGCATGAGAAAGGTCCATCTCTTGCTTTGATGGAATCCAGCATTTTCCCCACCTCTTCTTTCAAAAAACCCAAACCAGAGAAAATAGTTTTCGGAAATTCTTCTGTCTAAAAAGCTCTTGACTACAAGAGATGAAAGTAGATATTAGTGACTTTTTTTTCTGGCAGATAGAGGTGAATCAGAATATGGAGGAAGTGATAGGATGAATAGTAAAGAACACCAAGGTATAGTATAGAAAATGTTGCTTCTCTTTCTTGGGTCAAAGCCAGGGAAGAGTTAAATCTTTTCTTTCTGGGTAGGGTTTTTCACATTCTTGAATGAGGCGCCTTACTTGCCTGTAATACTTCCAAAATATCCCTTAAGCAAAAACATAATCATTCAGAGTTCCCTTTGTCAGTAAAGGATACCAACATGGAGGATTTCTTAAATTCTCTTAGCTCCAGTAATGCCAGATTTAAAAAATAAATTATGCCCTTTTGGTAGACCTATTAACTTTTATTAAATGCAGAATGTTTTCCAACTAGAAAGGTAACTTCTAGTACATACAGAGGGACAGAATGAAACTTCACAAAGAGAAAGTTTAATTAGAGTATGAAATTTAAATATACATTGCTGGTGTCATATTGCAGAATTCTTACCAGACTTTGGATAAGTTTCTATGAATATATCACTATCCCTGGTTTCAAAATCTTCTGCTGTTTCAATGAGATCAAGTTTCATTATTTTTTTTGATAAATTATGCCCTTTATAGTTGAATAATTCTTCAGAGCCTGCTTTTTCCATAATAACAGAGCTGCAATAAAAGAGAAATTAGAGGGGGTGGGGTTCCTTCCTTAATGTTAGCAGCATAAACAGAAGGTCAAGATTTCTCAATTTATAATTATTGAAATTATTGTTTCAATAATTCACATTTGGCAGCCTTCTTCAGCATTGATCCCCAAGAGAAAACAACCTGGAAAAAGTCTATTTTTTTTTCTACAACTGTTAAAACTGGAACTCAAAAAGTTACATTTAAGGTCTTCAGTGTTATCAAGAGGAAAACAAGGAAGTTGGAATTTTTATAGCTGTTGCATACACCTAGGACAAAGAGAAACTTTTTGAACTTAATTTGAGGAAAACTAATAAAACTATATGTTGGTATAACCACACTTTGATGGAAAGGAAAGAGGAATTTTGAAATATTCCGCAGAATTTAGTTAAAGACTGATGTTAAAAGTGTTTTAGGAGATCATGCAATTTAGAAAACCTAACGTTTATTTTCTTATTGTAATATCCATAAAATTTCTAAATCATCCAGATCATGGTTGTCCCAAAGGTACCGTTCAAAAGTCAAATGGACGTTTTTAGTTTTTTCCTTGAAAATATTTTGCTTCTCATTCTTGGATGAGAAGCAAAATGTTTTCAAGAAAACAACAAAGAAAATTCTTCTTGTAATGATGATTTTTAAAAACAAAAAACCAAATCCTATTTATGCTGTGAGTTTCTAGAACATTTGGGATTTCATTTTCAGCCCTTCAGTTTTAGCTTCTCTTCATTGATTAAGTTATTACATTTTTCAGTCTGTAAGGTATGTTGTGAAGACTATGGAGTTAAAAGATAACAGATAATCAGAGTGGGAAAGGACCTTGTAGGTCATCTAGTCCAACCCCCTGCCCAGGCAGGAGACCCTACACCATTTCTGACAAATGGCAGTCTAATCTCTTCTTGAAAGTCTCAAGAGATGGTGCTCCAACAACTTCCAAGGGCAAGGTGTTCCATTGGTTGATTGTTCTCACTGTCAGAAAGTTTCTCCTTATTTCCAGGTTAAATTTCTCTTGTTCAGTTTCCATCCATTATTCCTTGTCTGGCCTTCGGGTGCTTTAGAAAATACTTTGACCCCTTCCTCTCTGTGGCAGCCCCTCAAATATTGGAAGACTGCTTTCATGTCTCCCCTGGTTCTTCTCTTCACTAGACTAGCCATGCCCAGTAGTGAACAGAGTAATTGGCTATTTTAGCAATCAAACAATAAATAATAACCTAATCAAGGAACTACCAATGTGGACACAGTAAACAACAGCCTAATAGAGAAATTACCAAGAACACTCCTACCCACACTGGCAGGACAAGCCACTTCTATATAAAATGGACAAATTCCATTCTTTTCTAGCACTCAGGATGTTACCTAGTTGGGTAATGAAATGTCTGCAACCAAGTTTACAGAGCACCTTGGACCCTACAATTGACTCTAAGTTGTCTTGTGTGTCTAATGGGTCCGTCTATGCAGAGATTTACATAAAACACATTTTTTTTTGAAAAGGAAAATTGCTAGATTCAGTTTCATCATCTTGTTCAGTTTAAGATCTGCACTTTATCTTACTTCCTGCACAGAATAAGGGAAATAGTCTTAACAGAATAACAGAGTTGGAAGGGACCTTGGAGATCTTCTAGTCCAACCCCCTGCTCAAGCCATTTCAGATTCATGGTTGTCCAATCTCTTCTTAAAAGCCTGGAGTGTTGGAGCATTCACAACTTCTGGAGGCAAATTGTTCTACTGATTAATTGTTGTAACTGTCAGGAAATTTCTCCTTAGTTCTATGTTGCTTCTCTCCTTGATTAGTTTCCATCCAAAGCTTCTTGTCCTGCCCTCAGGTGCTTTGGAGAGTAGATTGACTCCCTCTTCTTTGTGGCAGCCCCTAAGATATTGGAACACTAGCATCATATCACCCCTAGTCCTTCTTTTTATTAAACTAGACCTACCCAATTCCTGCAACCGTTCTTCATATGTTTAGTCTGCAGTCCCCTAATCATCTTTAACTTTGTTTGGCAACTATCTCAGTTAGCAACTATTTGCAAATAAAATGGCTGTTACAAAATCATTTTCCAATCAATGCATGCACTTATGACCAAATTTTGTGTGCTCAAAACAAAGCACACCACAATGAAAGTAATCTTAGCCTCCATCCTGTGGAATATTCTTCCCCCAGAGATGAGGTGGGCCCCCACTCTCCTTTCTGAAAAGGGGTTAGAACCTGGCTCTGTAGGTTTGCATGGGGAGCCCAATGGAGCATACAGTCATGGGGTGGGGTGGTGCCACGAGGGCCCTCCCTTTGCCTTTATCAAATAATTTTAACAGGGTGCATTATTCCAAAAAATGTTATAATTGTTAAAAAAATTAATTCTGCAATTTAACTTTAACATTTTTATTTTTCTATACTGTTTTATATTTCATGCTTTATTGTACGTCAACCAGAATCCCACTCGGAGGGAGATGGGCTGCTCAGAAATGTGAAATATAACACAAACAATTAAGCCTTGGTATAACTCTAAAAGAAAAAAAATAAATCTCTCTCTTTCTATCATGTGTTCACTCAGTGTCCATTCTGCTTCAGACCTGGTTGTTGGAGAAGAACTCTGTTACTAAATGAGTAGTCAGTAAATACTCCTTGTATACATTGTATGAGAACTGAGTTAGTCTGGGATAGGAAAAAGTCAGGAGTCTGATAGCATCTTTCAGATTGACACTTTTTATTAAAAGGCATAAGTTTTGGTGAAATGTTACTTTGCTCCTTCTCATTCCTAGTTTATAGTAATCACAAATATAGTTATACATAACTAATTGATATTCTATGATTTTATGACCATATGCATGCCTCTTTAATCATACATTTTAATAGCACTGATCAGTTTAATATTTTGATTAATATATGAAGTCAAACTGATTTAATCTGAAACAAATGTATGAAATTTTTGATCCTTGCATCCACATGCCTGTTTTTTAAAAATGAAACAATGTATGTGCTCTACCTGTTAATAGTAAAATGTCACAGAACTACTTTATTTTTTATTTTTTTAGATTTTATTCATAAACATTTTTTGAATACAGTGTTTTGTCTGGGTATGTTATTTACAAAAAAACAAAAAACATAGCTAATACTGTAAAAATATTGTCCCATTTACTACTACTAATACTAATAATTATAATAACACATAAATTAACAGCTCTAATAATACTATGATAATTCCCATACACTACATTTCCCATTCTTTGTGTTTAATTCATTCCTATTTTTAGTACTTATAGCAATTATAGTTATATACCATCCCTGTTTTAATAAGATTGTTCATCATTTTTCTTCCTCTAACTTCTACCTCTTGTTTTTAACCACTCATAAAATCTATTCCATGTCAAATAATATTCCAAGACTTCTTTTTCTTTTCTTTTTAAAGTTAATCTGTCCATTTTAGCACAATCTAGGATCTTCCTAATTACCTCATCATTTGGTGGGGTATTCTCATTTTTCCAAAATTTTGCATCTTTGCTGCTGTCAGTATATGTAAAAATATATATGCAGTTCCTTTATCACATTATGCCCAGCAAATATACTTCTGATTTCCAGTCTATCTTCTGTTTGATTATTTTTTCCCAGCCAACTCTTTATTTTCTCCCAATATTGTTTTGCTTTGGTGCAAGTCCACCACATATAACAGTAAGTCCCTAGATTATGATTGCATTTTCCAACATTTTGCAGACAAATTACTGAACATTTTTGCCAATCTTGCTGATGGTAAGTGCCACCTATAAAACATTTTATATAAATTTTCTTTATATGCCAAGGCCATCGTCAATTTATAGTTCTTGTCCCATAGTTTTTGCCACTTCTCTAATTCTATATTATAACCAAAAAAAATTGCCCAAACAATCATTATTTCCTTGACTTGCTCCTCCTCCTTTTGTCCATCAATAGATAATTATATGCTTTTTTATCAGTTTTTCATCTGTCCCCATTAGTATCTTATCTAGTGCTGTTGGTTCATTATTTAGACCCCATGTTTTAACATCCTTCTCGTATCTTGTTTGTATCTGGAGATATGGCCACCAATCTAGATCCATCCCCTGACTCTGTAATTGTTGTCTAGTTTTAAAATTCACAGTCCTTATTTAAAATATCTTTATAGAACACAATTTTTTTAAAGTTGATAAGATTTGGATAGATTACTTACCTGGCAGGGGAGATACCTTGTTCACGGAACTACTTTAAAATGTAGCTATTAATAATCCAAAAGATTTTCGATTGCGCAAAATGGACAACTTACATTAGAACTAAAACAGAAGGAAGACTCATATTATTATACAGTTTGAGAAAATTGGTATCATTAGATAAATAATAGAAACAAGCAATTAAATAAATAAGGAATGTATAGTTTAGAAAGATAGAGGTATATATATATATATAAGAACAATTAGGAGTATAAAATACACACTGGAATAACAATTGAAAAATGTAAGTACTATCAAGATGGATTGTAATATACACAACATTTTTATTTTAAATATCTGTGTTGTATTTTGTATTTTAATATTTTAAATCTGCAATAAAGGTTATTTTTTTGAGAGAAATGAAGCTATTAATTTAACATCTTAATCAAACATTTTCTAATAAACTACTATAATCTGTCTTAATGCTAGGAATAAATATTTAGGAACTACCCTTAAGCTTCTTTCCTGCTGATTATTGAATATCTCTTTCAGAAATAAAGCACTGGACGGAGCAGAAGGAAAATGACACTTCTGTAATTTAGAAGCAGGCTTTTTATCTGTTGGCTATGAAAGGATGCCCAGGGACTAGCTTTTTTTTCTTTAAAGGGCTTGAAATCTAGACTGTTGACATCAGAAAGCAAACTTATATTGCACAGTCATTTCATAAACAACTGTTTTGCAATTCAGAATTAACTTGATAAATCCACATCTAAATCAAACACAATCTGGATCAATATCACACAGGGGATGAATAGTAGAAGACATTGCATAAACCATAAAGGTGGAAAAGAAAAAAAAAGAATTGCAGAAATTGCTTTTTGTTTTCTTCTTTCTCATCCAATAGGATGGGAAGTGGTATTTGTTTCATACTTCACCTTCACTCAAAACCATCAAACTTCGTGGTTTTATTAATGGCGACCAGATTGACATCAATCTGGTCTTATTTGGCATGTATTGCAGTGATTCTTTCCTTAGAAATGTGTTTATAAACAAGGCTATTCAATTAAGAACCTATTAGATCCATGATGGCGAACCTATGGCACGCGTGTCGGAAGTGGCACAAGAGTCTTTAGTGCCAGCACGTGAGCCTTCACCCAGAGCAGGTCTACTGTGCTTGCGCATGCGTCACCTGCCCGACAGCTGATTGTCAGGTATCAGGCATGCATGCGCAGGAGGTGGGGGTGAGTGGGAGACACACGCACATGCGCAGAGATGCACGGTGCACCAGGGTCTCATGTGCATGCATACCAGATATGCGTGGGAGGTTAGGGTTGCCTTGTGGGTGCTGCGCATGTAATTTTCAGCACAGGAGCCCAAAAAGATTAGCTACCATTGTATTAGTTCAAAAAGATCAGAGTATCACATCAAGGCGATGTAAAGGCAATGTAATTATTTGAATCTTGATTCTTTATATTTAATGCCTGAGTATTTTATTATTGTATTTCTTTTTCCTGGAGGTAGACTCTATATTTCACTTTTATTTTGTTTTATTTATTTTATTATTATTTTATTTTATATGGTTGTAAGGCCAATCAATAAAAATACTTTTACTACTTTTACTATTACACAACATACCCGACATAGTCAAAAACACTAAGATTGAAATACATTGAATCATGGACCTCCTCAATCTCTTTCCCAGTAGTTATTTTCAGTGATGTACAAATCAGTGGTGGGATTCAAAATGTTTTACTACCAGTTCTGTGACCATGGCTTGGTGGGCATGGAAAGGGAAGGATACTGTAAAATCTTCATTCTGCAAAATCCAATTCCCTCCGCACCCTACTAACCTGCTTTCTACGTTGAATAGCACTGATAATGTTATCTAATTGGGTAATCAAACATCTGCAAGCAAAGAGTCAAGTTCAGAGAACACCAAGGACACCACAGTTCAGTTTATTACAAATAATTCAAACTTCTTTTCTATTGGAAGTTTGAATCTCCCTTAAAATGAGGTTGTGTCTAAAAAACACCACATGGCACTACTTTAGTGGAAACAAAATTCAGGTCTTAACAATGTAAGGTAAAGTTTTAACATCTGTAATACTCCTTGCCCTTTTTAGGATTCCATTTTGTTTATATAATGTGCTTTAAAAAAAAGTTTTGCTTTAACCATGCAGGCAAACAACTTCCAATTTCCACTGTTAGGACCTACCTTATCACAGTAAGGGTGACAAAACTCAACTATCTCTCCTGTCTTATCTCATCTGCCAATGGTTGCCCAGCAACTATGTTTCTAGCAGCTTGGTCTCTCCTTGGGGGGAGTAATACCAATATGCACCTAAACGACCACTGTGAGGAATTATGCTGCACATCTGGTAGATAAAATCGCTCATATTCACTCTACTTTGAACTCCAACTTTAAAGAAAAATCTGTGATGGTGGCGGAGTTGTGTCTTCCAAGATGATCTGAGAAGAGTGTGAGCCTGTGGAACCTGAGGAGGTGGACAGGACCCTGTCTGCTGCTACTTCAGTCACTTGTCGGTTAGATCCATGTCCCTCCTGGCTGTGTGGAAGGGAATGCAGGATTGGGTGTGGGTGGTAATGAACTCCTCCTTAAAAGAAGGAATGGCCCCACTGGTTCTTAAAGAGGCAATGGTGAAACCCTCTTGAAGGACCGCCACTCAACTCAACCATACTAGAGGCTTTCATCAAGTTTCCAAACTTCCCTATTTAGTGAAGGTTGTAGATAGAGTGGTCGCATAGCAGCTTCAGAGGACTCTGTGTGAAGCAGATTGCCTAGACCCAGTGGTGGTATGCTACCGGTTCAGACCCGTTTGGTAGAACCAAACCTCCGACAATCAGCTGATTGGACAATCAGCTGAGAGGAGAAAGAACAGAAAAGCACAGGATCAGCCCTCCCACCTGCCCTTGCGCTTTTCTCTTCTTTAACCTCTCAGCTGATTGGTGCTGGAAGTCTCAGTGTGGAAAGCTGCGCGTGCACGATCATCAAACCTGTAGTGGAACAGGTAGGATCCCACTGCTGCCTAGACTCCTTTCAGTTAGGGTTCAGGCCAGGGTTTGCTATTGAGACAGCATTAATCACATTCATGGATCACCTCTGGTGGGAATGAGATGGAGGTATTGCATCCAACCTGGTTCTTCTTGACCTCTCAGTGATGTAAATTTTTTTATTTTATTTATTTATTTATTTATTTATTTATTTATTTATTTATTTATTTATTTATTTATTTATTTATTTATTTA
>JANHFN010030232.1:0-12595 GCA_032468175.1 Toxicocalamus goodenoughensis
TAGGCCAGTAATTTCTTCTAACAACCGGTTCTCCGAACTGCTTAGAATGTTAACAACCGGTTCTAGCGAATAGATGCCAACTGGTAGAATCCCACCCCGATGACACCTATGAAAATTCATCCACTCACTCAGCCATTTGTTCAGCTGACCCAGAACTGCCCTCTGGCTTTGTGTGTGTGTGGTTCTGTTATAAATAAACTTTCTTTCCAATCGGCCTCGCTGTTGTTTCCAGCGTCTTTCTCCCAGCTTGGAACCGAACCAGATAGGTTTTCCTTCCAACCATTCCCTTTAACAACTTTTTAAGAAGAGTCTAGACCAGGGGTGTCAAACTCAAGGCCCCCAGGGGCTGGATCCAGATCTTAATACCTTTTGGGTGGCCCATAGTAATTGCTAAGCAACCAGTCCTAAATTGAGGGTTACCTACACTGTGAGATGGGTGGTCTTGTAAAAAATTTAAATAATTTAGATTTAAGAGTTTTGCCGATTATAATGAGCTACAGTGGCGAAGTGATTAGAGTGCAGTACTGCTGGCTACTTCTGACTGCCAGCCTCCTGCAATTTGGCAGTTTGTATCTCACCAGGTTCAAAGTTGATTCAGCCTTCCATCCTTCCGAGATGATAAAATGAGGACCCAGATTGTTGGGGGCAATAGGCTAACTCTGTAAACCTGCTTAGAGAGGGCTGTAAAGGTCAAGTGAGGGAAGCTGAATGTCAACTAAAAAAACCTTACTTGGTCTTTTTAGTTGTCAACAGAAAGGGAGTGGGGGAAAGTGCAGTGCATTCCTTAAATGCTTCAGATAATTGCTTTGGCAACCAAAGCTTCTGGCATGCAAAATTATTACTGGAGAGCATAATTGATGACTCTTAGTTATGAATGTGTATCATTGGAGAACATACATCCAGTGGATGCGGGGAAAGACCAGGGTCAAGGATGAAATGAATGATGTGTCAGAGTTGGCTGCAACCAGGTAATGCTGACATGTTAACTAATTCCTAATAAATCAATCTTTTTTGCTCTGAAAGATGCGGCTAGAGACTTATGATTTGAATGAGGGTGCATGTTGGAGTCCTGACAGTAAAAGCATTGTGAAGTGGTATATAAGTCTAACTGACTTGCAACAAATACTGTTTTACAAGACAAGACTCCCTCCAAAGGAGGCCTCCAAATGCAACTTTTAATGTGACAAAGGCTTTAAAGAATTCACTACAGGGAGCAGTTGCGTTACCTATATTGAATTGATTGAAAGTAGCATCCATTTTACCTATTTTTTGTTCCGTTAGCTTGCAAAGGTTGGCACAACCCTTAGAGAGCTGAAGTCATTTGTAGAAAAGCAACCGACCACCTCTCATTTTGGCCAAAGCTCCCTTAAGAGGCATTATTAGACAATACAGGTAGTCCTCAACTTACAACAGTTCATTTAGAGATCATTCAAACTTACAACGGCACTGAAAAAAGTGACTTATGGCCATTTTTCACACTTATAACCATTGCAACATCCCCATGGTCATGCGATTTAACATTCAGATGCTTGACAACTGACTCACATTTATGACGGTTGTAGAGTCCCAAGGTCATGTAATCCCCTTTTGCGACCTTCCTATGAGCAAAGTCAATGGGTAAATCAGATTCACTTATTACTAATTTAACCACTGCAGTGATTCACTTAACAAATTGGGGAGAAAAGTCATAAAATGGGGCAAAACTCACTTAACAAATTTCTCACTTAGCAACATAAATTTTAGGCTCAGTTGTGGTCGTTATTTGAGAACTACCTGTCTTGGGGGTATAATTTGTATGTGTGTGTATTAAATGCTCTTTTATTTCCCAAAATTACATTTAAATCCAGTCAGTTCGTGTCTAAATTCTCAGATGAGAAGAATGAAAGCCACTCTCAGAAAACAAAATCATTTTGTGTTCTGCAACTCAATGGGGGCAGATTGAGGAGTCAAATCCACCTCCCCATTTATTCTGCTTTTCACTAGGTTTTAATTGTTTTCCCCACTAATTTTTACCTCAGAAGAAGAAGTGGTTTGGTTAAGTACAGGTAACCCTCTCCTTACGACCAGTTGCTTAAGTGACTGATCGAAATTATGACAGATCATAATGGACATGAGTTCATTTAATGACCACTGGAAAAAGGTCATAAAATTGACTGCAATCATGTGCCTGGCTCCCTTAATGACCACCATGATTTACAACCGTAATTTCAGAGTCAATTATGGCTTTAAATCAAGAACTATTTATAGCCAGCAATAATCCACAAGCAATTCTAATATGTGGCAAGTATCTTCATTACACATCTGTAAAGGGCCGCTATAAGCTATAGTCAAAAAAGGTAAAAATGGAAGCCACAATATGATTGAAATTGTGCCTGTTTTTAAATGTGTGTTAACTAGCTACATTCTGATAGAATGAATCTAAATTATTCCAGATGTTCTTGGATAAAGTCCACAGAGCCTTTTCATTCTTGTTTTACATCTCATTCATGCAAGCGGGTAAAGAAACTATGAAATAATTTAGAATTGTGATAATCATCACCTTGGTTTGCTATCTCTAAATTAATTTCATTAATAATCCCAGCTTGTTCTTAGAAAAGAGGAATCCAGGTTCAGATAGAATTCTAAGCAAGCCATCCCTAGTTTATCTGGAACAATGAGAATAAATAGTTTGCTTATACCCATACATCACTCACTCTAAATAAACCAGGAATCAGGGCTTGTATCATTTTAACCAAACACAGGCACAACATCCATTATTATTTTCCTGTTAAATAACCTGCGACACCTTAGTTGTCTGAAAGAAAAACAATAATGACATTGGTATTTTTCAGAGATATTTCTTGATCTGATCTCTCAATGTCTTCAACAATGGCAGAGCTTCTAATGTTCTTTAAAAATTCTTTAAAAATCCAAGGAGACCTTCAGAGAAATGTATCTGCCTTGAAAGTAGACCGTACCGAACTATACAGCAGTCAAATATTAACAGAGGAAATGTTTTATGACATTTTGTATCATGGCCTATATTTTTTAATGATCATTTTTATGTCATGAAATGTTTAATAAAATTTCCAAATTTCAAATCCGCAGGATTCATTTTGGATGCCTGTAAGTTAGCCCATTTGAGATTACCTTGGTTAAAAAATGGTTGCCCTTCCTACAAGGTACCATTTAGCCCAGTTAAAAGTTATGGGAGTGTTTAGTGTTTAGCATCACCCAGTTGTTCGGTCCTGATTCACTTTCCTGCCACATGCTCACCTGTGCTTGAACTCTCTCTTGCACAGAAACACAACACGGTAGCTTTGCAACAAAATTTATTACGACCGCGTTAAAGCGCAATTGTGCATGAAGAATGAGAAGCAGTCAACAGCTGCAAATTTGGTTAGCTTTTATGTGCTAAATATGTTGGGGGTGGTGGTGGATTAGCTTAATTAGTGAGAAAATTCAATTATGGTTCCACTTCCAGGCAAGTACAAATGTACACACACAAAGTGGAACTGAAGAGCCCCACCACATAGCCTTTAAATCTAGATAAATCGGGATAACATCATCTTGAATTTAGGGAATTATACTCTCAACATAGTGAGAATAAACATCAGACTATAGAACAAGTTTTGGCAACATAGCTTTTGTGGGTGCTGATTTATACTTCATACCTCCTAAGGGTTGATCCCAACGGAGGATGTTTCAGACTTGGTGACTTTAAAATGTATGGACTTCAACTGCCATCGCTGACTGGGGAATTCGGGGAGTCGATGTCCACGCATCTTAAAGCTGCCAAGGTTGACCAGTCCTATTCTGATGCCTTCCCCTCAAATTTTATAAATTCCAAAAGTTCCCTTGTGCATGAACACTGTAATCCCGCAAACAGGAATACTATGTCACTTCGACCACTTTTTTGTATTTTCAATATTTGGAATGGGACGTACCTATAGTTTAATTATTAAAAGAATTTACATGGCTGTCCCTTTGCAGCAGAGACTCCGTACCTAGACATTGTGTGAGAGATTGATATGAGTCCCAAAATCTGAAAAGTCCCGTGACCAGGGAGAAAGAGGAGAAGAAGGTGCTCGCTCTCCAATCTGGGCATGTGAGCTTCCCCAACATAAGCCAATAGGCCACTGTGTGACTCAGAATGCTGGTTTGCATGGGTTGACAGCCAGATCCAGCAGGGTTCTCTAGCAATTCTTAAATAAAACAAGATCCATAATATGTTTACGAATTAGAAGACCATCAACCTGTCTCTTTTCTTCGCAGGCAAATGAAAGCAGCTACATTTATTTTGTCGTTTTCAAATAAGCTTACTAGACCTATTGAACTATTTCCCTAGGATGGCTTTGCATAGGAGTCATCCCGATTCAGAAACATTGCACTAAACATCAAATTATTTAGGAAAAGGGCTAACTTAAGAGCTCTTTCACTGCAGGGACGAATTAGCTGAGACATTATGCCTAGTGCTTTTGGGGATAAACACGCTAAGCTTAAATCCACAGTCTCGTAGCATCTTAAGACTCCCATATATTGCAAATAGAAATTTTCCCACTGCCCTTAATCAATGGTACGACCCTTTTCATGTCACCCCTAAACTGTTAAAAATCATGGCACCGCTGTGACTTTTCATTGGCCCTCTAAATACACAAGTAGTCTTCGACTTGCAATTTAGACAGGGGCCGTTCAAAGTTGCAATGGTGCTGAAAAAAGCGATTTGCAACCACTTCCTGAACTTATGACCATTGCAGCATCCATGTGGTTCATGTGATCAAAGTTTGGGTGCTTGGGAACCGACATGTTTACAACAGTTGTAGAGTCCTGGGGGTGTGCGTGTGCGTGTGTGTGTGTCCATGTGTGCGACATGACTGCCTTCCCAAGGGATGTCTGGCAAGCAAAGTCAATGGAGACAGTCAAATTTGCTGAACAACTGTGTGATTTGCTTTGTGATTGTGGCAAAAAGGTAAAACCAGGCATTACCACTTAATGACCATCTCGCTTAGCGGCAGAAATTTCAGCCCCAGTGGTGGTTGTGAGTCGAGGACTACCTGTACTGCCACTATTGGCTTTTGGCAGGGAGGAGGCAGAGAGGGAGGGGCGGAGTCTCCACCGAGCAATAGAAAGGATAGATGTCAACCCTGCTCCCTTCCAGCGTTGATGATGTTACCTAGTTCGGTAATGAAACATCTGCGAGAAAAACACCAAGCTCAGAGAGCGTCTACATGTCATAGCCAGATATAAAAAAAAAATAGTCATTTGCAAAGCTGTGTTGTGCTGGAGCATGGGTTTTGCTCTTCCTTTTCTTGCAAAGCGTGATACCTTTCCTGCCCAAAGTCTTCCAACATGGTTTGATTTTTCAGTCCTCACAGTTGAGATCAATCCAGTTCCCGTTCCCGACTAGGTTAATAGTCTTTTGAACTCCCAAATGATGAAGGAAAGAGGGGTTTCATACTCCGTGTAGAAAGGAGGGCTGTCTTCCTAGCAAGGGTGGGGCGGCTAGGCCCGGAGGAAGGGCAGAGCGCTGGTCTTCCATCCGGGTCCCTTGAGCTGAGAGCAGTAAATCCAGCAGCCCTTGAATTCCCACCGGGATAGGAGGCTCCGTGCGTTGATCCTCAAGACGCTGGCTCTGTCGAAGAGGGAGAAGGTGTCAACTCATAAAATATTTCTATGGTCTTTTTAGAAACAGAGAGGGGGCAGCAGTGCGGCAGCTTGCAAGCTAAAAGTGCATTCCATAAATGTTTTCAAAGATAGTAACTAGGTGACTGAAGTTTCTGCCATGCAAAATTCTAACTGGAGAGTATGATGAATGACTCTTGGCTATGGATGTGTCCCATTGGAGAATATGAATTACGATACACCCAGGGGAGTAGGGGAAATCCAGGGTCAAGGGTGACAATGAATTATGTGTCTCAGAGTCGGCTACATCCAGGCAATGCCAGAATTGTTAACTCCAAATAAATCCTTTTTGAAGTTTTGGAAGTTTGGCTTGAGACTCATGATTTAAATGGGGTTAAGTGCCAGAATACTGACAGGAGTTAGAGGCTACAAGGAGGGGTGGGATTTGATGGTTCGGCTGAACCCCTTGTTCTGAAAATTAGCTGGCAGCTAACTGGTTCACTGCGGCTATTGTGTGGCCTGCCTGCCCCATGCTTTTCCTACCTATATCATTTCAGCTAATTAGCGCTGCACAGCGGATTGCAACTTCTCAGCGGTGTTACTTGAGTGTTGCGCATGCAAATCGCACGATCACCGAACCAGTTGCTAAACCTGGAGAATCCCACCCCTGGCTACAAGTAGTCCTTGACTTAATGACCACAATTGAGCTGAAACGTCCTGTCGCTAGGCGAGACATTTGTTAAGTGAGCTTTGCCCCATTTTGCGACCCTTCTTGCCCCAGTTGTTAAGTGAATCGCTGCGGTTGTTCAGTGTGTACTGCGAATCTGGCTTCCCCCGTTGACTTTGCTTGTCAGAAGGTTGCAAAAGGTACTTTGATTGTGGGTTTTACGGGTTATTAGAGTGATAGATCTTTATAGAAATGGCTGGTTCCTATTATTATGTTAAGTTGGGATTTGATGTTAATGGCATATTTTACTGCAAACAGAGATGGACGTCAATGCTTCTTCTTCTTTAATCTTTCCTTATTTCTCTTCCCCCCTTTCCTCCCCACCCTCCACTGCTTTTCTATTTACTTTTGCATTTTGCATTTTATAATTATTTTGCCCTCCTCAGGCTCTGGAGCCTCTCTGGAGGCTGGAAACAGGCCCAGAGCCTCCAGGAAGCCCATTTTTCACCCTCCCTCAGCCTCTGTGTAGGTCATGTACTTATTTAGGATCCAAAATGGGCCATGGGGGGACTCCTGGGAGGGGAGGGGAGGGGTGGGACGGGCTGAGCCATTCAGGGTTGGGATTTGCCCGTTCACTGAACCAGCCATAAAATTAACTATCAATTCCGTACTGGTTTGTCTGAACTGGGCCAAACCGGTAGCAGCCCATCCCTGGTTAAACTCATCCTCTGAGACAGGGGTCTCCAACCTTGATCACTTTAAGACTTGTGAGTTGGGGAATTCTGAGACATGCTGTGTGGAGAATTCTGGGAGTTGAAGTCCACAAGTCTTAAAGTGACCAAGGTTGGGGACCTCTGCTCTAAGCTAAAGTCCAATGGAGAGCACCAAGCATGGGATCAAAGCTGTCCTCTTGTTATTTTTTTGACCCCTCCATGAACTGGACCGCCCGCAGGCTTAATGTAGATGAAAATCTAAGAAGAATCTGCTTTAAATGAACGTCTATGGAGACTCTCAGTCATCCAGGTCATGGTTGTCCCAAAGGTGCTTTTTTTCAAGAGGCAACTGGACTTTCTTTGTTTTTTTTTTCATTGAAGGTGTTTTGCTTCTCCTCTTCTGAGCTGAAGAAGCTTCTTGGATGAGAAGTGAAATGTCCTCAAAGAAAAACCAGAAAGCCCAGTTGCCTCTTAGAAAAAAAAGCACCTTTGGGAGTTTAAATGAAAGACAGCCCCAATGATCCTCCATCATCTTGTGGTATTTTTGTCATAGCCCTCACCGACTGCCACTCAGCAGATGAAAAAGAAGAGGGGGAAAGGCAAGAGTGAATGTGCATGTGTGTTTTTTACACACACACAGGCAAACACACAATGTCCCAAAAGAACAATTCGTGTAGTTTTAAGATTTTTAAAAATGATGGATGTATGCATCTGAAATAGATAAATCTCCAAGAAGCGGTAAATTGTTCGAACAGTCACATAGCTATAACCCAGTTACATTTAGTTTATTCTCTTGTTTCATAAAATTCACTGCTACTAGATGAAGACGATGACCCTGAAATCGTTTCCAGCTCAGGCCCATTGAATCGTAAAACTAAACATTTGCAGAGCCTATGAATGCACCCTATAAAACCCACACCTGACTAATTTTATTGGTCAGCCAGCGAATCCTCCCCAAAGAAGACATTTATGTGAGGTAACTTTAATTTATTTGCCCCCTTGTGTGTTGCTTCAGACATATATAGTTTATATTGGGTTTCTCAGACTGTGTGTAGGGAGCCCAGGAGTTGATTTTGGAGAAGGAATGTAGAGGCTTTTGTGGGAGGAAATCAACTTAACCAAAAACTGGAATCCAGAGAGGTGGGAGAATATTCCAGAGACCCATAAAAACCCATAAAAACTTACAATCATTTGTTTAGCACTGAAAAAAGTGACTTTGACCAGTGGTGGGATTCAAAATTTTTTACTACCAGTTCTGTGGGCATGGCATGGCTTGGTGGATGTGGCAGGGGAAAGGATACTGCAAAATCTCCATTCCCTCCCCACCCCACTAACCTGCTTTCCAGCTCCGTTCTCCTTTGCAGGGCAATCAAAGAAGACCCAGCCGATCAGCTGGGACTCGGGAGGCAGAAAATAGATGGGGGCGGGGCCAGTCAGAGGTGGGATTTGCCAGTTCTCCGAACTACTCAAAATTTCCGCTACTGATTCTCCAGAACTGGTCAGAACCTGCTGAATATGCCACCTCTGATTTTGCCACATTTTTCACATGACCATTGCAGTATCTCCATGGTCACCTGATCAAAATTTGGATGGCTATTTCCGACAGTTGCAGTGTCCAGGGATCACGTGATCAATTTTGGCGACTTTCTGACAAGCAAAGTTGATGGGGAAGCCGGATTCAGTTAGCAACCGTGTTGCTAAATTAACAACTGCAGCGATTCACTTAACAACGCTGGCAAGAAAGGTTGCCAAATTCACTTAACGAACTGTCTTGCTTAGCCACAGAAATTCTGGGCTGAATTGTGATCCTAAATCAAGGACTACCTGCATAAGAAGGAGGGAAGAGAAGACACAGGCAGTCTGTCTATGGAGATTCTCAGTCATACAGGTCATGGTTGTCCCAAAGGTGCTTTTTTCAGGAGGCAACTGGACTTTCTTGTTCTTCTTTGAAGATGTATCGTTTCTCATCCAAGAAGCTTCTTCAGCTCTTCTCGGAGCTTCTCAGAACTGAAGAAGCTTCTTGGATGAGAAGTGAAATGTCTTCAAAGAAAAATAAGGAAGTCCAGTTGCCTCTTGAAAAAAAAAGCACCTTTGGAATATGAGTAGACTTGCAACATGTTGTTATTATAGCCTACCAGAAGTCCTCAATTTTAGACCAATCGTTTAGCAAACATTCAAAGTTATAATGGACCCCCCAAAAAAGTTACCACCAGGTTCCAAAGTTCTGATGTCTGTCCCCCAGTCTTATGACTACACTTTGGGCACGTGGCAACAAGCCAGCATTTACGGCAGTTTGCAACACCCTGCAGTCCAATTTATGACATTTTTGCAGAAACCTTCAGGTTTTCAGCAAAAACAGTGGGCTCGCCAACAATGGGCTCACTGAATGACCACAAAAGTTTGAAAAATCAGGTTGGTCTTGTGTGGGTGACTCAATTTATGTCCATTGTGATTTATGAATGGAATGGGAAGGGTCCATTATGGTTGTAAGTTGAAACTACCTGTATCTCACGAAAGCATTATTCCAATTGTCCTACAGAGTTGGCTTTGCCTCTTGATTCTGCTTTTCTTTTTTTTAAACTAAAAATTTTTTGTGGCCTGAAAAAGTGTGAAAACACCTGCCTTTCGCCATATGGTAAAAACATCAGGTGAATGACAGCTAAAAACTGACTGTGCGACCAAATACTTATGGATTCATAATAATGAAAATCTATGGGAAAAATAAATTTTCTGTTATACCAATCATGATTTGAATCCTTGGAGAAATACTTAAAGGTTTAATATTGGAGGAAAAATTTGAATTCATCAGACACAAACACCCTAATTTTACAACAAAAATTATGTGGCCTGGAATTGCCTAAATCCTCAGCTCACACTTTAATAATTCTTAGGTCCTTGGTGGACTTCAATTGTTAAGTTTCACCTGCCACTGAGTATGAATCTAACTGTTGATTATCCCCACACAATAATAATACAGGTGATCCTTGACTTATAACAGTTCATTTAGTGAAGCCTTTGAAGTTGTAACAGCACTGAAAAAAGTGACTTATGACCATTTTTCACACTTGTGACCATTGCTGCATCCCCACAGTCACGTGATTGACAACAGGTTCATATTTATATGTACTGTAGTATCCCGGGAACATGTGGTCATCTTTTGTGACCTTCTGACAAGCAAAGTCAATGGGGAAGCCAGATTCACTTAACAACCATGTTACTAATTTAACAACTGCAGTGGTTCACTTAACAAATGTGGCAAGAAAAGTCATAAAATGGGGCAAAACTCACTTAACAAATGTCTTGCTTAGCAACAGGACCTTTGGGCTCAATTGTGGTCATACGTCAAGGACTACCTGTACATAGAGAAGCACAGTTTGCTCTCACACTTCCTGCAACAGGTTAACAGATAACAGATAATCAGAGTTGGAAGGGACCTTGTAGGTCACCTAGTCCAACCCTGCCACCCAAGCAGAAAACCCTACACCATTACTGAGATGACGGTCCAGTCTCTTCTTGAAAGCCTCCAGTGATGAAGCTCCCACAACTTCTGAGGGCAACTTCTGTTCCATTGGTTGATTTCTCTCGCTGTCAGAAAATTTCTCCTTATTTCCAGGTTAAATCTCTCCTTGTTCAGTTTCCATCCATTATTCCTTGTTTGGCATTCAGGTGCTTTGGAGAATAGCTTGACCCCCTTCCTCCTCTCTGTGGCAGCCCCTCAAATATTGGAAGATGCTCTCCTGTCATCCCTGGTCCTTCTCTTCCCTAGACTAGCCAGGCCCAGTTCCTGCAACCGTTCATCATATGCACCCTTATTAAATATTAAATCAGAAAGAGTTGGGGGCCAGTGTCTTCCTCCCCCCCCCCAATGTCTTTTTAGAAACATCCTTTGCCAGGAAAAAAACAAAAACAAATATAAGAGCAATGTTAATACAGTGAGAATCATTAAGCAACAGCACTTAGACTGATATCCCACTTCACAGTTTACAGTCAGCCTCTTGTCCCCAACAATCTGGCTCCTCAGTTTACCCACCTCGGAAGGAAGGAAGGATGAGTCAACCGTGAGCAGGTAAGGATTGAACTGCTGGCAGTTGGCAGAATTAGCCTGCAATATTGCATTCTAACAGGAAGGAGGGAGGGAGGGCAATAGTCCTTAGGCTTACATGCCGATTTATAGTGCTTTCCAGCCCTCTCTAAGTGGTTTACAGAGTCAGCCTATTTTCCCCCAACAATCTGGGTCCTTACCCACCTTGGAAGGATGGAAGGTTGAGTCAATCTTAAGGCAATCAGGATTGAACCGCTGGCAGTTGGCAGAATTAGCCTGCAATCCTGCACTCTAACCATTGCACCATCACGGCTGTGTGTTTCAGTGTTTGGCAACTTTAAGATGGGTGGACTCCCATCTTAATTCCCAGAATTCCCAGCCATTTATGCTGGGAGTTGAAGTTCACCCACCTTAAATGTCATCTTGTGTGTGTGTGTGTGTGTGTGTGTGTGTGTATGTGTGTGTGTACACTTCAGCATTCTATTTAATAGTAAGCATATTAATGTGAGGTCTCTCCGATTTTTCTGATCTTTCTTCCTTTTTTAAAAAATTAATTTTGATTGAATTTTACACAGTTAAAAACAACACAACACGATTCAATATAACTAAAGGAGTAAGACAAGGATGTCCGTTGTCACCTCTGATTTTTATCCTTGCAATAGAAATTAGTGCAGATTAGGAAGAATAAAAGAAATTATGGGAATTAAGATTAAAAAGGAAGAATATAAAATACAGGCTTTTGAAGACAATCTGGTGTTCTCTGTAGAAAATCCGATTGAGTCAGAGGTAATGCTAGTTGAAGAAATAGAGAAATTTGACAAAGTGGTGGGCCTCAAAATTAATAAACTAAGATATTAGCTAAGAACCTAAGTTAATAAAATTCAGTGGTGGTATTCAGCTGGTTTGCACCGGATCGGGCGAACTGGTAGCAAGAATTTGGCATGGGTCGCTGAACTGGTAAGTTCTGGCTGGCCACGCCTCCCCACCCGGTCACCCTCCCGCCCGATGCTCGCTCACCCCGCCCGCCTGCCTGACATTCGCGCCTCCCGATAATCAGCTGTAGGTAAGATCAGCTGTCCCGGGATTCCCCTTGCTGAGGGCCCAGGGAGGAGCTCAGCCCCCACCCCTCCATTTTTTGCCTTCCAGCCCCAGATGAGCCTTAGGGGAGCAAAAACGCCCCCCCCCAGGCTTCTCTGTGGCTAAGAAGCTCCCCAAAATGGGTGGGGCCTGCAAAAAAAAGCCATGCCCACCAAGCCACGCCCACAGAACCGGTAGTAAAAGTTTTTGAATACCACTGCTGATAAACTTAGTTAATAAACTAAGATATTAGCTAAGAACCTTACAGAATGCAAGAAAAAAAGAACTAGAAAGGAAAATGGAACTTAAATGTCATCTTAAATGACTTAAGAAGGATTAGGGCTGCCACAAAAAAGAAGGTGTTAATTTTATTTTCAAAAGCACCAGAAGGCAGGACAAGAAATAACGGATGGAAACTAATGAAATGAAATGAAATGAAATTTAATTTATATACCGCCCCTCTCCCGAAGGACTCGGGGCGGTGAACAGCCCAAT
>JANHFN010030413.1:0-12578 GCA_032468175.1 Toxicocalamus goodenoughensis
GCTGATTAGAGTGGGACACTTTGAGCCTAGAATATTGAACCTTTTCGCAATATTCTAATTTTCTGAGATTGTGGATTCGGGGTTTTCATGAGCTTTAAGCCATAATCATCTCAATTATGCCAAATCACGGCTTGAACTATCTTGCTTTGCATGTAATGAATCTATCGCATATATTAGTTTCATCTTTTAAGCTGCATTACTGAAATAAATAAACTTTTGCATGATATTCTATTTTTTTGAGTTTCACCTCTATATACTGTTCAAAATGTACATAAAAATAGTTATAAGAAATGCACATTTGGAAAAATCTACCATTGTGGTTTAAATCGGCAGTAGGAATATCAGCAACCTCTGATATGCAAATGATACAGCATTACTCAAAAGCAAGGAAGATCTACAGTGGCTAATCCTGAGAATGAGAGATGAAAGTGAAAATTTTGGACTGCACCTTAACATCAAGGAAACAAAGATAATGATGACTGCAGAGTGCAGATTGATAACGAGACCTTTGAAACAGTAAAGGATTTCATCTTTCTGGGCTCTAAAATTGGCCAGTGTGGTGACTGCAGCCCTGAAATCAGAAGGCGTATAGCATTTGGAAGAACTGCGATGTCCAGCATGAATAACATCTGGAAGAGTAAAGAGTAAATGCAGATTAGTCAACACAATAATTTTTCCAATTGCTACTTATGGTTTCAAAACCTCGACTTTGAAAAAGGCAGATAGGAGAAGGGTGAGTGCTTCTGAATTATGATGCTAGAGACGACTATTACACATTCTATGAACTGCAAAAATCACAAACAAATAAGTCCTTAGAGTGAATCTTACCAAAAATATCACTCGAAGTCAAGATCACGAAACAAAGGCTATCATAATTTGGTCATGTCATGTGAACTGAGACATGTCAAGTCAATCAGCCAGGGAGTGATCAGTGGAAAAAGTATTTGTTGGCTGGACACTATAAAGGATGACAGTGGGATGACCATGTTAGATCTGAAGGAGGCATGAAGAGTGCTGATTCATAAGAGTAGCCAAGGGTCAGACACAACTAAATGGCTGACGATGATGACAAAACATGATGTTATATTCTTTTAAAGTATTGATATAAAGTATTTGTCCATCTAGATCAGGGGTGTGAAACTCATGGCCCATGGGCTGGATATGTCACATGCTGGCCACACCTACCCCTGGTTTAGCGAAGGGGGGAAAGTCGCGATATGTCACATGACATCGTGACATCATGAGTTTGACACCCCTGAGCTAGATGGTGGGACCAACCAAAGCCAATTTCAAAAGCCTAAATGAAGTCAAACCTATTTAGTATTTTGACTGGAATCCACCAGAATTTCTAAGTAATGTAAACTAAACTAGGAAGCCAGAAAGCATTATGGAAGAAAACAAGGCAAATCATTCCCATATTATAATTGCTCCCAAGAAAACTATTCAATAAAACTGAAAGCTGTTACTACTTATGTCCTTCTTAAATTCCATCTCAGTACAGGTAGTCCTTGGCTTACAACAGTTCATTTAATGACCGTTCAAAGTTACAACGGCACTGGAAAAAAGTGACTTATGTCCATTTTTCACACTTATGACTGTTGCAGCATCCCCATGATCATGTAATTTACATTTGGATGCTTGACAACTGGTTCATTTTTATGACAACTGCAGTGTCCCAGTATGTGATCATCTTTTGCAACGTTCTGACAAAGTCAACGGGGAAACCAAATTTATTTAACAACTGTGTTACTAATTTAACAACTGCAATGATTCACTTAACAAATGTGACAAGAAAAGTCATAAAATGGGGCTAAACTCACTTAACAAATTTCTCACTTAGGAACAAAAATTCTGGGCTCAATTGTGGACGTAAGTTGAAGATTACCTGTACAGTTACAAATTAACATTTTCCTACCTCTACCCTGACATATTTTGTTTAACATCCAGCTTTGAAAAGAAAGCTTAATGACAACTTTTTGAAATTTTGGTTCTACATATTGAAAGGTCTAGCCTAATATAAGTACATTAAAAACTCATGTTTTTTTGGGGGGGTAGAGAGTTTTTATGAATTAATTAAATTTATATGCCACCCATTTCATTGTTGAAGCCACTCTGGGCACTTTTGTTTCAGAGTATGGGTTCACTTGGCCACCAAAATGAAAGATGAAGAAAAATGTATTGAGGACATCAGACAAAGGGCGAAATGGCCCATGACGGGGCAACAATTTTGAGTCACTAAGTTCAAATGGGCATTAATAAAATAATTAAACCATTTTTGATCTATGGTACCTCAAATGGGCTTTCTACTGAATGTATCCAAAATCCAACTCTATGAGGAAACAAAATTTGGGGAAGTTATGGCTGCTTCCATTCTACTGGCTGCTGTGGTCATGTGATCTTTATTTTCAACATTCTGTGATATTTACCCAGCTAGTCTTGCAATCGCTCCGTCTCCCATCCAGCAGCAGTCATTTATCTACTTGCTAGGAAAAAGAGGGAAAGGGAATTTCCAATGCTCCCTTCAGCTCCCTGCTCCATATGGAAACTCAATGGGGAAGCCAGCAGGAAGTCAGAAATCACTCCTGCTCCCACTGGGTTTTTTCCCCCCATCTTTGATCATGTTTCTGTTTTGTCAAAGAAATACCCCTGAAACGATGACCCAATGGAATACAAGTTTTGTGTGTATGTGCATTTGTCTTTCTGTTTGCCTGTCTATTTGTCAAGTCAAAGCAGCAAACATATTTAATACTCCTGCTTCCTACTTTCTTCACAAGGAGCCTGTGAAGTGAGATCTGAGCAAGTGACTGGCAAGAATCTGTACACCAAACTGTCTGTCTTAGTACAAGAAGTCTTCAGCTTACAGCTGATTGCTTAACAACACTTCAAACTGATGATGTTCCCAGAAAGAGTGTTTTATGGCCTGCAAGGCACTTTCTAAAGTTGCAAAATGTCGTATTCCCCTCCTCGGTCACGTGATCACAATCTGAGTGCTTGGTAACCTGTTTGCATGTATGACTGGTTGCCAAGCCCCCATAATCACGTAAATGCCATTTGCTTTTCTTCTTCTTCTTCCAACTAGCCCAGAAAGTCAATGGGGAAGCTGGCAGGGAAGGTTGCAAGCTGTTGCCTCCTATTGAGATCTCCGTCTCAACCCTGGAGTCTGGTTGAAACAGTCCTGTGCAAAAATCAGCACAAGTGCAATTGAAATCTTTCAGCAGCAAACTCTTTCAGCCAACCCACAGAGAAGAGAGGGAGTTGACATTCAAGTAGGGTTTTTAATCCCTGAGTGGAGCAAAATAAAGAGTGCAAGGGGTTTCACAAGTGTGCAGAAGGCCAGGCACAGGTTGTACACTAGTGTCTCTCTCTACTCAATGGGCTGAAAATCCTGTTAGGATTTTGGCCGGGAGGTTTTTCAGCTCCTGAGTGGAAAGCCACTTATATGCCACCTGCATCAGGCCTCCCAGGATCTTCTCACCCACTAATCCCCAGTACCCCATGCTCTTCACGTGGAGCTCTGTCTACTTAATGACCTTGTTGAGTTGTTGAGTAAAACAATCACATGATATCTTGCTCAATAAGTATTTCAGTCAATCACTGAGATTCTGCTGCTAATTGTGGTCATAATTCAAGAACTACCTGTACTTTATTTCACATCCTACTGAAAAAGTAATCTCTTCTCGTTGTCCCAAAAATCTTCAGACGGAGAAGGTGAACAGCACTGGCTGCTTCTGGAGGTACAGGTAGTCTTTGACTTACAACAGTTCATTTAGTGACTGTTTGAAGTTACAATGGCACTGAAAAAAAAGTGACATGATTTTTCACACTTATGACAGCATCCCCATGGCCACGTGACGTGCATTCGAAGGCTTGACAATTGGTTCATATTTATGACAATTGCAAGGGTCCTGGGCTCACCTTTTGCGACCTTCTGATAAGCAAAGTCAATGAGGAAGCCAGATTCACTTAACAACCGTGTTACTAATTTAATGATTTGCAGTGATTTACTTAAGAAATAGCAGCAAGAAAAGTCGTAAAATGGGGCAAAAGTCACTTAACAAATTCTGGGATCAATTGTGGGTCGTAATTCGAGGACTACCTGGACTTTTGACACCTGCTCTTGAAACAGAGGCTGCAAGATAAAAGTCTCTTTGACTTTTAGCTGAGCTTCCTTGCCAAGAAGTGTGTCATGCCATTGTCCCAAAAGGTCTTTTTTCAAGAGGCAACTGGCCTTTCTGGTTTTTCTGTGATAACGTTTTGCTTCTCATCCAAGAAGCTTCTTCAGCTCTAGATGAGAAGCCAAACGTCTTCAAAGAAAAACCAGAAAGTCCAGTTGCCTTAAAAAAAAAAAAAAAGCAGCTTTGGGACAACCATGTCCTGGATGACTGAGAATCTCCATAGTCATGTCTTGCTATCTCTTTCTTCCGGGGTGCTTTGAGGACTTCGACGCCGGGGATTCCTTGCTTTTTGGTTTTCCATTCCAACCTTACCACCTTCATTTCCAGTCCACGCACGCTCGTGGCTATCTAAGCTTACTCACACCGCAAGAAAGCGCCTCCATTGTAGTGAATTCCCTCCCCCGGCCTCGGTGATTTCGGCGCTCTCTGCTGAGCCTGCCAACGGCTGCGGCCCGGCTGCCGGGTGAGGAGGAGCCAAGGCGGGGTTTCCAGAAAGAGGGCAAGGCCCGAGCCTTCTCTGTTACCGGCAGCCGCCACCTTTTTTTTTTTTTCCCCCTTCCCGACGTCCCTCTTTGCAGCCAGACTGTCCTCCGGTCGGCCAGCCGCCGTTTCGCCGCTCGGGGTGTGCGCTCGCTCGCCCTTCTCGTTCTTGCTGCGCCGCCATGGCCGTCTACAGCAAGTTCCTCACCGCGCGCTACTCCACCATGGCCGGCACCGCCGCTGCCGCCTGCGCCTTCCTCTGCCTGCTCAGCAAGCGGCGGAAAGCAGCCGCTGCCGCCTTGCACGGGTCAGTGACCGGGGATCGGGTGGGTGGGTGTAGGGGCAGAGCCGGCTGGGGTCGGGGGCTGCGATCGCGAAGAAAGGAGACAGGCTGGCTTCTCCAGGGTCGCCCCGAAGATACAAGGTCACCCGAGTTGGGCGAGGTTGGGTTGGGATGGATGATCGATCTTCCCCTTTCCTCCAGTTACCTAAAGGTCAGCTCCAGCTCGGGAGGTGGGAAGGGAAAAGCTGAAAGGAATTTCGCAATTGACAGAGGTTAATAGAAAGCGGCGCCGTTGAGCTGCTGATCCCTGGGAAAACAGGTGGATGTTCAGCAGGTATGCCTTTTTTTCAACGGGGCCTGGTTGGGGGAGGAGGGGGAGGAGGAGGAGGAGGCATGCTATTTGTCCGATCGTAGAAATCTTCCTTCAAACCCAACTCTTGCCCCTTCCAAACTCATGATCTAGTAGTCCTGTATGCTTGGATCTGTGTGTAGGGTCACCAAAGGATCCTGGGCTGCCCTTCGTGATGAGAGAGCAATCCAACCCATTCTCTGGAGGGCCTCCTATTATTCCTTTCTGATATCTGAAACCCAGTCAATTGGAAAACATAAACAGTGGGTGCAGGGTTTATTTAGGTAGGACTTAACAAGATTTCCAAGATTTGTATGGGTTTGTTCTCAGTAACCGTGACCAAGTTTTAAGATAAATCGAAGCTATGATATCGATCTTGGACTTAGAGTGACTTGCTCGCTAACTGGCACTGGTGTTTGCTCTGTCTTTTAATTCCACAAACATAGTAGATAGCTGTTCTTCTTTGTTAGGAGAAAGAAATTGTACTACTTTTAAAATGTATATTATTTTAATTTTACAATCATAATAATTATCCTTCACAATATACTCAGTGGCTTTTGTACAAAAGATCTAATTGACACAAACTACAAAGGGCAACAGCAGACTGTCCTATATGAAACATGATGTATGCATGGACCTCTGGAGAAAAAAAATGCTGTAAAAGTTGAATCTTCTGAAGGATAGTTAACAAGTAGTGTTATTGTTCAGTTTGTGAGGTTCCCTGCTGAAACTCTGCAATGTGGGTAAACCTATTATTGCTGGTATATACAGTACTGTACAAGTCTTAGGCCACCAATAGATTTGTTGTAGCAGTTATATAATGACCATTTATAATTATATCTCACTCTCCTTATTAGAAAGCAATCAGAAAATACAGTATTCAAAAGCAAGAAAAAAGCAGAAGAAACAGCTCCCATAGGTTAAAGGGGCAAGTATTTAGTGTGACCTCTCCTTACACTTGAGCAACAGCAGATACCTGGCTCCTATAAACCTAAAAGGGATGGAGCCCTAAGTACTGGCAAGTAGGACACCTGTATGTGTCCTTCTATTTCATGCCAAAATGACAGCTGTGCAAAAAGGTCTTAGGTTTGTGCAAGACACATGCTGTATGAATGTAATTCATCGGAAGCTTGCTAATAAAACCAACATTCAATCACATCATTCCAGTGAAAATGCCAAAGTTCACAGAATTTGACAGACATAAAATTATTCTTTTGCATCAGTGGGACCACTCAAAGGGAAATCAACAAAGTGATATTTGAGATGTGGTATTCAAGATTGAAAAATAATTATGGATGGCCATTAAAACTTTAAATCAAAACAAATCAAATCAATCAAATGATGGCCTAAGATTTTTTACATACTACTATATAGCTTTCAAGTTTGTAGCTGTGATAACTGAGGCTAAAATAATAGTTTGGGTACTATTTTATGGTGTGTGTTTTTAACTTAGCACTCAAACAACAATTTTAAACATTTGTAGGCTGATATTGTCAGAATTAAAATAATCAGACAACAATTTGTTTGTCTTTGTACAAGCAAATCAAGTTTTCACATGAGTTGAACATATACACACACACAGACACATTACATGCTGCCAGAAAGGAAAACATTTCATCCAATTGACAAATCTAATAGCTATCTTATTTTCAGTGTAAATATAGACCTTGATTGTGAGTTTGTTTTCCTGAAGTTCTATTTAATTATTAAATGATCTCTCATACTCCTTGGATTTGGCAACAGGTTTTGTGTATTTTATAAATTACCTGATAAGCAGCTCATACCTATATACATACTAATGCATGTTGCCTTTATTGAAATGCAACCTACTTTAGTTAGTTATTTAGAACAGGGGTCTCCAACCTTGGCCATTTTAAGATTTGTGGGCTTCAATTTCCAGAATTCTGGGAGTTGAAGTCCACAAGTCTTAAAGTGGCCAGGGTTGGAGAGCCTTTATTTAGAATATTTATAGAGCTGTCCATTTTTAAGCCAAACTCTGGGTGTCTTACAACTGAAAAAAAAACCCAATATATGTAACAAAAAAACATCAGGCGCAGTGAGTACACTTTCAACGTGTGTTGGATGCATCATCCAACATTCTCTTCCCACTCTTAACCTCACCCTATCTCAACACTAGAGGGAAATACCAGGTCTTACCATCTTCTTTAGGGTTAAAAGGATGGGGGCCTGTTGGATCCCAGGCAATGGAGAAAGCATACTTGCTAGGACCTATAAGATGGTAATGTTTAAGGCAGGTGTCAAACTTAAGGCCTGGGGGCTGGATCTGGCCAGCAGGGTGCTTAGATCTGGCCCTCAAGGCCACCCTGGAAACAGCGAAGGACTGGCCCGCTGTGCCTCTGCCAATGAAAACAGGCATACGGCCCTCTCAAGCTCTGTTTTTGCTGGAAGAAAATGGAGCTCAGGAGCCCATTTTCGACTGGCAGATCACTCAGGCCACCACAGGTGCCCCCAACACAAGTGACATCAAGCTGGCCGCACTATGAAATGTAGTTTGACGCCCCTGGTGTTTAAGGGAAGGGGTTGGGACTGTGCCCACACTATCTGCTTTGGTGGAATGAGTAAATACACTCAGGGAGAGGCAGTACTGCAGGTGACTTGGCACCAGGCCAGGTAAGATTTTAAAGGTGATAATCAGCAACTTAATTGGACCCAGAAAGAAACTGGGAGGTGGGCATTCAGGAAAGGGCATAATTGGTGCACAAGACAGCTTTGTGCAAAATCCCCCTATCCACATCTGCCACTTATTACTTTTATAGACATACTATGACATCCAGTGATTCTCCAGTCACACAATAAACACTTTTCCAATACTGTCTCTTCAGCCTCTCAAATCTTCTCTGGTGAACTTTATTAGAGTGAATATTCAAATAAATATAAATTAAAATCCCTTTTAAATTAAATGACCTTTGGGTGGTTAAATGACCATTCATGTTAAATGATTTAGTTAGTGAACTTTATTTGGTTAAAATGAATCTATCATCCGTAGTATTCAAAATTATCCCAGTAAAATAAGCAACAAGATGAATGTATATATACTATTATCCTAGTAAATTAACCTAGAAAAGTAAGCAACAATGAATGTATGTATGAATACATGAAATTATATCAGATAGGTACGTGATAAAGAACAGGATTGTTAGAATTCTAGTGGGAGTATCATTACTGTTTGTTTTGTTTCAGCATTGTGATAAATAAAATGCACTACAATGGATTGATATGATCTCATCGTAAATGGAATAATGCTTGAAATACATACAAGCAATTCTAATCAAAATTACATTTGTGAAATTATTACTTTTCTTCATAAATAAGTAGAATTTTCTATGGATGAATGGATTTGTGAACACATACGTTTAGAAATATTTTGATATAAATGTTTCAATTTGGTAAACTATATATAAATACTTTTATCCAAATAGGAATTGCACAGTGCAGCAGCAATAGCTTTGACATTATCCCAAGTACTATAGGTGGCTTTACACTCAAATAATATAAAACAGCATTTGGCAACCATAATTATTGGATTTTGTAAGAGGTAGGATTATTTTGCAAGGACAGATAGACTTCTTAATCTTTGTTCTACTTAAATGAAACATACTTGATTTTTCAACTAAAGAAATAGTTGTGCCATAGTATATCCTTTCCAAAGGTAGTAGGAAGCTAAATGAAAATTAAGGGAAAACTATACCCAGGATAATAGTAGTATTTAGAATAGGAGTAGAGAAACTTCATTTCTTCAGACTGAATTAAGTTCCTGTTATTTACCTAGCTAGCAAGTTTTAAAAGATCATAGTTCCCTCATTACATATTAGAGAGTGTCAGGTTGAATTATTCAATGCTAGTTTTTGAGGGATTCTTACACATTGCCACCAAGGAAAGGTATATTAACTGTACCTGTGGTAAAATTCAGTCAAGGGGAAATAATTTTCTGTTGCAAGGAAATTGATTGAAGCGAAACATAAATCCTCTCTTAAGTCATCCAAAATCTGGAATCATTCATCTTTTATTCTTTTGGTAGTTTCTTTCAAGTGAGTAATGCAGAACACATAGAACTGTACTGGTTTGCTACAGTAGCTTTGCTACAGTAGCTTTGCTACTGTTGTATAAAAGCATGCGGATGAATAAAATAGTAAAAACAAAAATGATAATTTATTTATGATAATAGAAAGGAAACAACATTTAGTCTGACTATTGTAACACAGAACATGTCCTTCCCAGCAAGTCAATGTGTTACTTTTGATTCTTTGGTATTTTGATTCCTATTGATAATTAACAGCAAGTAAGTGTGGAAAACCAAACCAAACACATTGTGCAGTAAACATTAATGTACAAATGAGAGTTACAAAACAGGCAAAAAGCCAGAAATGAATTTGGTTAGTATAGATATATGTGCAAAATGTCATTTGTTCATGTCTAGGATTATGAGTGGTTGTCAGGCTTACCTTGAAGCAATGTGGATTGAAAACAGAGCAAAGCAGAGGTGTTTTGGAGTTTCTTTTTTTAAGCAATAGTTATTAGAAAAAAGGTGAAAAGCTTTAGCACAAGTAAGTTCTCAACGTTGCAATAAGAAAATTATATATAGTGGCAAAATCCTACTTTCCCATCCTCTTTTCCTTCAAAAAGGAAAAGGAGGGTTGTCTTTTTGAAAGCATGACTTATATCTGTTGATTCTTTTTGTAACTGTTTGCTAGGTTTCTTATCAGTGTGAGAAATTACTGTGGCAGCTCTATCCTTTCAACACAGTGAAAGCAAATGCAGTTCCCCACTGGCAAAGAAGGGATCTGTTCTGATCTTGTGTGATATTTGAGCAGGATCTGAACCAGTACAGTAGGTAAAGGAGTTTCTTGTATTTATCAATTAATCCTTGATGTTCCGATTCCTTGCTGGGTGGAGAGAAAGAACAGTGACAGCAGAAAAAAAGGAGTCTGACAGGATATTTTAAATCTTAGCTTCTTATGAAATCAAACTTCTGAACGGGGCTGTGAGAAGAATGTAGCCTTCAGATTGCCATCTGAAGAGTTATCTTAAAAGCTATTTCTTCATCACAGATAATAATGGGTACTGGTGTGAAAACTTAGATGTCTTTCTTAGCTCTGGTTGTCCTGTCTTCCAGTGCTGTCGCTATTTATGGTGTCATTTAGGAATATCTTCTTATAGAAAGTTGAATTATTTATTCTGACCCAACAGCCAGGGGGAAGGTTCTATTATTAAAAACTCTTGGATGAAATGTTGCCTTTCTTAAACAAAGTGATGGGTATAATAGCAATTAGATTAGTGTTTTTATTTTCTTGCTATGTCTGTTTTAGTGATGGTTTGAATAACAATAGAATTGCTTGATACTCACTTGGCAATAATTTACTTGTCTGATTCTAAAATTCATCATTTAGTCAATACCTAGATTTAAAGGGATGAATTGTGCCAAATGTAGTTATGCAGATTAGGCAATACATAGGCTCAATATCTGAACTACTTTCAACCACAATTGAGCCCAAAATTTCTGTTGCTGAGTGAGACAGTTGTTAAGTTAATTTTGCCCCCTTTTACATTTTTTACCATAGTTGTTAAGTGAATCATTGCAGTTGTTAAGTTAGTAACATGGTTGCTAAGTGAATCTGGCTTCTCCATTGACTTTGTTTGTCAGAAGGACGCAGAAGGGGATCCAAGGTTACCAGGACACTGCAGCCAGCATAAAAATGAACCAGCTGCTAAGCATTTAAATTTTAATCATGTGACCATGGGGATGCTGCAAAGGGTGTAAGTGTGAAAAAAGGTCATAAGTCACTTTTTTCAGTGATGTTGTAACTTTGAACGGTCACTAAATAAACAGTTGTAAGACAAGGACTACCTGTAGTTTCTGTCCCACACATATCTGTGCTAACATTTCATATTTGTATTTAAAAGAAAGAAAATAATGATTGAAAAGGTGAGTGAGCATCTGTGAGTTTATTGCGTGTAAGACCAGTACCCAGCTTCAAAAAAGGAAGCATTACTTTGGAATTCTACGTTTGGAAAGCACCATAAAGGTCCCTTTTTGGAGGTGGACCCTCAAGTAGCTACATCTGGACTAAAGAACGAGAAAACAAGAATATATAACAGTTACTTGTGGCCAAGAGTTGCTTATTGCCTTGAAGTAGATTACCAGAAAGTTATACTGCAAAGAACAAGTGAAGCTAGAATAAATAATTGGAGAAGGCTAAATTTGATTTCGCTTAAACATTAAATTAACGATAATTAATTTGATTATTCCCTATACATGTAATAGATATGAGAACTTTGGAAGGAGCTCTTGGGGATGGACCAAAGGAGTTTGAGGCCGCATGCAGCCAGAGATGCCAGGTCCAGCACTTGTGTGATGGACGAATTCCTCCTATTTGCAACTAAAAGCCACATCATTGGCTACATTGCAAGGAAAACAAGATCAAAAGCTAATATAATGTAACATTTAAAGTACAAGTTGTTAAGTGAATCACGTGGTCGTTAAGTGCATCTGGCTTTCCTTTTGACTTTGCCTGTCAAAAGCTCCTTGCAGATGATAATCCTAGGACCTGGAATGTTGCAACGCCCATAAATATATGCAGGTTGCCAAGCAACCAGAGTTTGATCACATGACTGTAGGGATGCGGCAAAGGTCATACATGTGAAAACGGGTCATAAATCACTTTTTTCAGGGTCGCTGTAGTTTTGAATAGTCATTAAATGAATGGCAGTAAGTCGAGAACTTACTTGTATTGGATTTCAGCTTGGTTTTTGCTGAATGATGTTAAACTAATGAGGCCTATTTAATTAATTCATATTTTTATCTACAATTTTGCTTTTCATTCAGGTAATGGGATTATTTTGATTCTATCTGTCCTTTCAAACATATATTGGACATGAACTAATCAAATATAGCAGCAAATATATCTATAGCATAATGGGGCGGAGCAAGATGGCGGCGGGCTCGCTCAGCTCTTCGGAGCGGAGCTTGGAGCCCGTAGCCGAGCCTATTGGGGGTTGCTGGCGGCGGGGTTTTTTGCCCTGAGGGGGCACCCTGTGTGTCGGGGTGCCCCCGGTGCCGTCGGCTTCATCGGGGTCGCCGCCGGAGCCCTTGTTGGGGCTGGCGCCGAAGCCGACGTTGTCGCCGGGGCCGATGGCCGTCGCCACTGCCGGGAGCCGAGGGCCGACGCCGCTGCCGAGGAGCCGGGGCCGAGGAGGTACCACCGGGGCCGAGGGCCGACGCCGCTGCCGAGGAGCCGGGGCCGAGGAGGTACCACCGGGGCTGAGGGCCGAC
>JANHFN010030478.1:0-12576 GCA_032468175.1 Toxicocalamus goodenoughensis
CCCCCCATTTTTTCCCGTCCCCCTGGCATCTTTAGGCAAGAGACTCAAGAACCGCACAGCCCTCAGCTCGCTTAACATCTACAATTTTGGGGAGGGACTCCTGTGGGAAACCCACAGACCACGAGAGGGCAAGCTTTGCCAATTTCGAATCTCTCCAAGGGAAGGAGAGGTTTGGGCTTCTACAAGGGAGATGAGAAATGAATTCTTCCTGGCATCTCCCTCCACGCCTCGGTTTTAGAAAAATATATTTATAACCTCCCCAGAATTCTGGAATTTTCATCTGTACATTCGCTCTCCAATCTGCTCCAAAGTGGAAAGATTTGGTGGGCCCTGGGCATGCCCCCTCCCCCAGGGGGCTGTATCACCCCAAAGAGTACTCGGACCATTGTGGGGCTGGCCGGGAGGACGGAGGGATATCTCAGCCTTGAGAAACAGTCATGGAAGTGACCCACGACTCTTTCATACCTCTTCCAAGTTTGCAGCTACCGCACTCCTGGCTCAGAATGCTTGGAGCATCATTCCAGACACTGAGAGGCAAGACATTTAGGAGAAACGTATCCCAGATATTTTGTAATCTCCATCATTGCTCCAAATCCATCTGAAATAAAGAGAGAGAAAGAGGGAGAATTTTCCAGGGCTGCCCCAAACCCTACAGCCAGATTCCAAGATGAGGAGGTTGCTCATTCAAACCAGTCCAGGTGGGCTGGTTCCCTTTTCCATGTGACCTTCCGTCCTTCCTTCCTTCCTTCCTTCCTTCCTTCCTTCCGTCCTTCCTTCCTTCCTTCCTTCCTTCCTCCCTCCCTCTCATCCCTATTTAAACCCCACATCAGGAGCTAGCCATTTCATGCCTCTGATGAAATGAGCTGCAGCTGTGAACAGCTTATACCTTTAACAAAATTTATTAGTTGGGAAATTTGTTACCTTCCAAATTTTTGCAACAGTGTGGAGAGATTTAACAGAATATTAAGCAGAGCATTTCCAGCCTGCAAAATTTGGGCGCACACCAAGATTGGGTAAAGAAGATTTATTAACAAACCATAATAAGTTTGGGTAGTTTTTTTTAAAAAAACCTTATTGGTTCTGGTGGCAAATCGGGCTGCAAAAACCTGGCCTATTCTCTGAATTTCAGGTTAAACGAGCATCCTGATGTCTGAATTCCTGATGGGAAATCATGCTTGTGGGGTTTATCCCTTATGGACCGAATAGCTCTGAAGGCTTCGAGAAAGATGGGGACCAGTTTCCTTCCACCCCTCCCCCATCACTAAATTAGGAGCAATAGGTCACTGTGACTTGTCTGACAGATCAATCAGAAGGGACCTTGGAGGTCTACTAGTCCAACCCTCTGCACAAGCAGGAGAACCTTTACCATTTCAGAAAAAATATCTTCTTGAAAATTTTCAGTGTCGGAGCACCCACAACTTCTGGTGGCAAGCTGTTCCACTGGTTAATAGCTCTAACTGTTAGGCAGTTTCTCCTAAATTCCAGGTTGCTTCTCTCCTTGATTAGTTTCCATCCATTGTTTCTTGTCCTGCCTTCAGGGGCTTTAGAAAATAAGTTGACCCTTTCCTCTTTGTGTAAAGGTAAAGGTCCCCCTTGCACATACATGCTAGTCATTTCCGGCTCCAGGGGGTGGTGCTCATCTCCGTTACAAAGCCGAAGAGCCAGCGCTGTCCGAAGACGTCTCCGTGGTCATGTGGCCAGCATGACTAAACGCTGAAGGTGCATGGAACACTGTTCCCTTCCCACCAAAGTGGTCCCTATTTTTCTACTTACATTTTTACATGCTTTTGACCTGCTAGGTTGGCAGAAGCTGGGACAAGGAACGGGAGCTCATTCCATTATGCGGAGCTAGGTATTCGAACCGCCGAACTGCCAACCTTTGTGATCGACAAGCTCACAACATCTTAGCCTTAGAGCCACCATCTAGTCTCTAGACTAGGCATGTCCAATTCCTGCAACCGTTCTTCATTGACGTTGCTTGTCAAAATGTCAGAAAAGGCAATCACGTGATCCCAGGACGCTGCATCCATCATAAATACGAGCCAGTTGTGTTGCCAAGTGGTCAAATTTTGATCCTGTGACCATGGGGATGCTGCAATGGTCACAAGTGTGAAAAATGGTCATAAGTCACTGTTTTCAGTGCTTTTCTAACTTCGAATGTTCACTAAATGAACTGTTCTAAGGCAAGGATTACCTGTATTAGACTGGATAAATTTGTCTGATTAATGCAATCATGATCTGAAAATACAACAAATGGACCACGAAACATTATTTCTGAATTAGGATTCAATGTTTAGCAAGGGGAAGCATCCCCAAGGAATCTAAATTTTTAGGAATGTCTATGGAGAGTCTTAGTCACCAGGTCATGGTTATCCCAAAGGTGCATTTTTTTTCAGGAAACAACTTGACTTTGTGATTTTTTTTATTTTGAAGACGTTTCGTTTCTCATCCAAGGAGCTTCTTCAGCTCTGACTGGATGGTGGGGAATAGAAGGATTGATACTCCTTGCAGACAGCTGGTCATTTGCATCCTTGTACAGTCGTTGAGGTCACCTGGAGGTTTATCTGTGTCCTCAGGGTCACCTGAGTAGTGCAAATGGGCGTGGAGCCTTCTTGGAACTGCGGAAAGGACTGTGTTGTAGACTGGAGATAGATGATGTCGTATCCTTCCCCGCCTTTTGAGAGAAGGCTATTAAATGTTTAAATATGGCCTCTTTGATCCCTCTTTCAAGCCAACCATCCTCTCTGTTTTCTGGTATAAATATTGAAGGACTGCAGTATTGAAGGATTGTAGATAATGCTTGGTTTACAACCATGTTGTAGGAATGGATTTCAGACTACAGGAACCAGGACCACTAACTCAGGTGACACTGAGGACACAGATCTCCAGGTGGCCTCAACGACCCTCTAAAAAGGATGCAAATGACCAGCTGTCTGCAAGGAGTATCAATCCTTCCATTCCCCACCATCCAGTTAGAGCTGAAACGTCTTCAAAGAAAAACCAGAAAGTCCAGTTGCCTCTTGAAAATAAAGCACCTTTTTCTTCTTGAAAACCTCTAGCGATGGAGCACCCACAACTTGTGAAGGCAAATTCCTTCACCCATCGATTGTTCTTATTGTGACAATGTAGTTCTCACATAGTTGCCTCTTGAAAAAAAAACACCTTGTCACTTAAAATCCTCCAAGTAAACTAGTCGAGCTGAAAAAGAGGAAGGAAGGTAACATGAAAAGCAGCTGAGCTTTTTGGGAAGAGATCAAGAGAGCTGTCAATCAACCGGTAAGATGCCTTTCCATTGACCCATATACAGCTTTATCTTGGAGCCATTATCTCCTAAGACAATGTTGACTAACAGCTCTTTCTTTGCTCTGGTTTCTGTTTTAAAGCGAGAACAAATCAGCTTGATTCCACGCCAAATCTTTCTCCAATGCCTCTTTAAGCCTTGCAACAATGATAGTTATTTTAAGACGTATGACTAAGAACTGACAGGAGTTGGGAAGTTTTGTACAGTGTGTTTTGTGTCTATGTCCCTCTCTGCTTTTCTTTTGTCAGAGTTGGGAACATTGAATTGCATTTAATCTCTCTGCACACGGAAATCCCATTAATTTTGTCATCTGGTGGGGACTTTTTAGATAATTTTTTAACTCTTTCGGTTCTGGATTCGGCTCAGCGATGAGCTTTGATTGCTTTTTTCTCCCAAATAACAAATAAAGGGATGCTACCCGAAAATGATAATAAAGGCAATACATGTTTAATTTTACATATTCTAACAGCAGCCAGGATTTTATATGCACCATACTGGAAAAAAATGAAGAAAGCCCTACAGGTGATAATATAATCAAAAAGATTCTGGAATGTGCAGAAATGGATAGGTTAATTCTAAAAATTAAAGAAAAAGAAGATTTGGAATATTTTATAGCATGGCTAGTTGATAGATGCAAAGGTTAGATGAGTGGAATTATGTGAAATATGGACTAGAAAGAAAAACTGATTAGTAAATATTTCAATCGTTATATAATCATCAATATGAAAGATAGTATACTTTTTAATAATGATTGATATTATCTTATATATCTTTGTATGTACACAATTATAATGATTAGGATGATGTTTATATTTTAACACTTTGAACACACGCTAGAAAACACATTTTTCAATATAGAAATGGAATTTGTGATATAAAACAATAAAAATATTTATGAAAAACAAAAACAAATAAAGGGATATGTTTTAAGGTTAGAATAAAATAGAATAGAATAGAATAACAGAGTTGGAAGGCCATTTAAGTGCATTACAGCTAGTCCTCGCACTAATGACCATAATTGAGCCTGGCAATTACAGCTGTAAGTTGTGACCATGACAAACTTAGAATAACAGAGTTGGAAGGGATCTTGGAGGTCTTCTAGTTCAACCCCCTGCTTAGGCAGGAAACCCTACACCACTTCAGACAAATAATTATCCAATCTCTTCTTAAAAACTTCCATTGTTTGAGCACCCACAACTTTTGGAGGCATGTTGTTTCACTGATTAATTGTTCGAACTGTCAGGGAATTTCTCCTTAGTTCTTTTAAGTTTTAAGATTTAAGTTCTTAGTTACTTTTCTCCTTGATTAGTTTCCACCCATTGCTTCTTGTCCTGCCTTCAGGTGCTTTGGAGAATAGCTTGACTCTTTCTTCTTTGGGGCAGCCCCTGAGATATTGGAACACTGCTATCATGTTACCCCTGGTCCTTCTTTTCATCAAACTAGACATACCCAGTTCCTGTAACTCTTCTTCCTATGTTTTAGCCTCCAGTCCCCCAATCATCTTTGTTACTTTTCTCTGCACTTTTTCTTGAATCTCAATATCTTTTTTTACATCGTGGTGACCCAAACTGGACGCAGGATTCCAAGTGTGGCCTTACCAAGGCATTCTAACGTGGTATTAATGACTTGAAAAAAAATGCACCTGGGATCGTGGAAGCGGAGCAAACTTCAAACGATATTTTGGCGGCAATAAGGATCAGACCTAAGCGGGTAGAAATCGGCTCGCAAAGCTCGTAAGATTTACGGATCATTCGGAGTTTGGGTATTTGAAGCCCCGCAATATAAAAAATGATGGGCAGGAATGATGGTTAGAAGATGGGAGAATAACAGGGGAGACGACAAGTACAGAAGTCCTCGACGTATGACCAACCATCGAGCCTGGTTAAGTGAGGTTTGTTAAGTGAGCTTTGCCCCATTTTACGACCTTTCTTGCCACAGTTGTTAAGTGAATCACCAAAGTTGTTATGTTGGTAACATGGTTGTTAAGTGAATCTGGCTTCCCCCTTGGCTTTGCTTGTCCGAAGGTTGCAAAAGGGGATCACGAGATCACGAGGACACTGCAACGGTCATAAATATGAGTCAGTGGCCAAGCACCTCAGTTTTGATCACGTGACCACGGGGAGGCTGCAATGGTCATACATGTTCTGACCTAGGATTTCCAAGATCACGAAGCACACTCCTCGTCCCAATAAAACCTTTTTATTTAGGTTAAAGGGAATTCTTCTCCAGCAAAGTCCCGGCCAACAGTCTTTCATGAGAGCTCACAACTACAGACCTTTATCAGGCTTGGAGAGTTGCCAGGCCGATAGCTTCCAAACGCCACCCTGTAACAGACAATACTTGGTAAGAAGTCAGGAACAGATCTTCACCCTAATGAATTGAACTAATTGCCTCCTGCAAACCCCACTCCCCTTTTGCTCCTCTTTATTTCCTATGGGAGGGACCATTCACTGTCCACCTGAGCCTTTACTCCTGAGTTGGCCCTTGTTTCTTAACTGTTCCCTTCTCCTGGCAGCTCTGCGCATGTGCACACTGGGAACAGGCTCCAGCTGTTCTTCTGCCCCACTGATCTCCAACTCAGAAGGCATCTGGGAAATGCCACTGATCTCTGCCTCCGACGCAGAGCCCTTGTCAGAGCCTTCTCCAGACTCCAGGACTGGCCCATGTTCCTCCCCAGCCTCCTCACTGTCCGAATCTGCCGCCAGCTCCAATGGCCGCTGGTAGGCCACAACAGTATGTCTGTGTGGTTTTCAGGGGCATGTGGGGATGGGTAAAAAAAAAAATCAAGATCAAGATGAACCACGCTCTCATTTTTACACTACCTTGTAAAGTGGTTCAATCCCCATCATATTCCCCAAAGCCTTCTTTTTGTAATGGGTGTGTGTGGTACAATCAAGAAGTGCAGCCCCCAAACCTTGTTGCAACGGAGAGGCTCGGCTTGAAAGCAAGTGTGCAAATGCAGTTAGTTCATTGTGTGCCCAGCTGTTTAAGTGGAATCTTCCAGAATGCCAACTCAGGCGCTGACTGTGGGTTTCAGGTAGCCCTTGAGTGACGACCATAATGGAGCCTGCCCATTATGTGATGGTCGTAAGGCGAATCAGTCACATGACCGCCTCCTTTCTCAACCTTTTTTGCACTGCTCTTAAGCAAACTCTACAATTGGAACAGTTCGCCATGGGCCACGTTTTGCCAAAAACTGGAAGCAAAAGCTGGGTTGGTTTGTTTTTTTGTGAGGGGAGACTGACATAGAACACTGTCACGTGACTGTGGGATACCACAAATGGCCATCAATGGATGGTCAAGTGACCTCTGGGGGCGTGGCCATTGAAACTTCGAATCTGGGTTGTAAATACCTGCCCTCCCCCAAGATAGGTTCACTAAGTGAGCCATCATAAATCAAGGACTATTTGAAATACACAGTCAGCACCTGAGTTGGGAGAGCTGTGGTTGCTCAGTGGTTAGAGTGCAGTACTGCAGGCTACTTCTGCTGAATGCCGACTGCCAGTAGTTCGATTCTCACCCCAGGCTCAAGGTTGGCTCAGCCTTCCATCCTTCTGAGGTGGGTGAAATGAGGACCCAGATAGTTGGGGGGCAAGATGGCTGACTCTGTAAAAACCACTTAGAGAGGGCTGTAAAGTATATAAGTCTAAATGCTATTGCTATTGCTACCTGAAATTCCTGTGGCGAAGTCGGGGTATGGATTTGTGACTGCTATTTCAGTGAACAAATTCCTGGGCCTTTAAGGCTAATCTTTCGCCAGTAGATCTTGAAAGGCTAACCCAGAATGTTAACCTTTTCCAGAAGTGTCTTCCCACAATCAATTTTTTTAAAAAAAACAACCTTGCAAAATATATTATGAAAGTGACCAAGGGCAGTCATTCACTTTTTATATATATAGCCTTGAAGATATCTGCTGTGGTTTGAATGATAGCTCTACCTCAAAGACCTGATTTTTGTATTTCCCATAAGAGTTAATGTGCCTTAAGCTGGGATTGTAAATATCTCAGCTCAAAGAGTTCACCTTTTCTGCGTACCACAAGTGCCTACCTTCACACACACAACACCCCCCATGGAAGGCAAAGACAAAAAGCGTGGTGACAGCTATAAAAACACAGGTGGGCCCTGATTTAATTGAGGAATAGAGTTCTGCGAACCAATGCCCAAACATATGGAAGATAAAGCTGTGAGCTCCAGTGTGTCTCCTGGTTTTATTTTTGATCTCAGCCTTGCAAAAAGAAAGGAGAGATGGTAGCAGTTTATTATTATTATTTTAAGTAACACCAAGGAAAGAGAGTGTGCCAATTATCCAAAATGCCCTTAAAACAACCCTCAAAACGGCACTTTTGCTGTGTTTTATGTAGATATCCATCCTTCCTGCAAAAAACCACTGGATCTCTCAGGCAAACAAGGGGCATGTTTTGTTTTGTTTTAAATGCACTTCCCCATAGGGACTCAGAACTGTGGCTGGGATGCCAGTGAAGAGACGGAGGGGGGGTTGATCAAACATTGATTAACCCCAGTTTGAAACTGAACTTTACAACCACTTCTGTACCATTTCATTGACACACTACTGAGATAGGTTATGACTTGAAATGTGAAGTTTTCTTTTTCTTAGGTTAAGAACAAATGAGATTTTATATATATATACATATATATATATATTCATCTCCTTATTTTCTAATGTGGAATTAAAGTTGGTAATATTACCGTATTTCTGTTCTTTTGTATGTGATGTTATGCTTTCTTTTAAAAATACTTTCTTAGGCTGTAGTAAATAAAAAACATTCCTTTAAAAAAGAGATCTTTGTCATCCCTTCTAGATATTTTGCCACTGTTCAAATAAATTACAATGGTTTCAGGGGTTTGGCCCAAACTTCAGGCCAGAGAGAGAGGTTGAATTGAATTGAATTCTTTATTGTCATTGTACGTATATACACAGTATACATAAAATGAAATTCACATAACACCCAGAGACCAGACTCAACATGCACACATACATGACAATCCCCAAACACTACCCCATCCACCAAAATTCCCCACCTCCTATAAAAACACAGTCATCCACACAACAGACCAAGTAATACTGTCCAACAGCTCACTGATGGTGGTCTTTAAGTTCGGGCATGTATTTATTGATTTGCTTTTCATGCAACCTTTATAATGTTCATAAGTAACTCAAGGTGGCAAACATAGATAGTACTGTATTCTCCCTCTATTTTTCCCTGCAACAATAACCCTGTCGGGTGTCTGGGACTGAGAGAGTGTGGTTGGCTCAGAGTCACCCAGCTGGCTTTCATGCCTGAGGTGGGATTAGAACTTACCATCTCCTGGTGATTGGCCCAAAATCACCCAGCTGGCTTTCATCCTATGGCAGAACTAGAACTCATTGTCTCCTGGTGATTAGCCCAAAGTCACCCAGTCAGCTTTCATGCCTGAGGTGGGACTAGAACTCATTGTCCCCCCGGTGACTGGCCCAAAGTCACCCAACTGGCTTTCATTCCTGAGGTGGGACTAGAACTCACTGTCTCTTGGTGATTGGCCCAAAGTCACCCAGCTGACTTTCATCCTACAGCAGAACTAGAACTCACCATCTCCTGGTGATTGGCCCAACATCACCCAGTTGGCTTTCATGCCTGAGGCGGGACTAGAACTCACCATCTCCTGGTGATTGGCCCAAAGTCACCCAGTCCTGTGATTGTATTTCTATTTTTTGAGGGACAGAATAAGTCCTGTGGGACAAAACCAGATTTAGAATTGAACAAATCCTGGTTTATGCTTTTTACATGATACATCAATGTGAGACTGTTAGCATATTTACTCTATGGTTAAAAGACCAATGGAAGCCATAGCCTGGGACATTTAAAATGTTCTTCAGTGGGGTCCTAAACTTATAGTTCTTGGTCTGTTTTGAGCCTGCAGCTCTTTCCTTTTACAAGCTGAGATTGCAAAAATGAATCTTATTTCTAAAGAAGCTTATCTCACTGGAATCAGATTACTTTTTTTTTCTTTCTTAAATTCACCTCCCAAGAAAAGCAAACTTCCTTGTTCCTCAGCCATGTCCTTGCAGCTAAGTACACGATGCCCAGTGAATAAGGAAATTTACAGCGTTTGGCATTAAGTCCATCTTAAACTAGTTTTTCAACATTTTGCAATAAGGGCTGGCATTGTGATAAGCAAGAAAGGAAGGTTTAACAATCACCCTTTGCCAGCAAGGAAGGTGTGTTTAAGAAAATCGTTGGGGCTTTTCTTTTCTTTTCTTTTTTTAAAGCTATAAATATGGTAGACTGATTAGAAAAGCAGAGCGTTATTCCACCGGAGATGGCTGTGGGCAGGCAGGGTGTCAAAAAAGGGAAGATGGAGTCTGCAGGATGAAAGGTTCACACCTTGTTATGTACATCACTGATTTCAAGAAAAGAGCAACCATGGGGAGCAGATTTTCAGACAAATAGAACTGGAAACCCAAATGATGGTTGCTGGAATTGGGTGTGTCTAGTTTAATGATCTTAAGGGACCGGTGGCTCAGCGGTTAAGACACAGAGCTTGTCGATCAGAAAGGTCGGCGGTTCGTGCGTTTGAATCCCTAGTGCCACGTAACGGAGTGAGCTCCCGTGACTCGTCCCAGCTTCTGCCAACCTAGCAATTCAAAAGCACGTTAAAAAAATGCAAGTAGGAAAATAGGGTCCCCATTGGTAGGAAGGTAACAGTGTTCCATGCGCCTTCGGCGTTTAGTCATGCTGGTCACATAACCACGGAGATGTCTTCAGACAGTGCTGGCTCTTCGGCTTTGTAATGGAGATGAGCACCGCCCTCAAGAGCTGGAAAACAACTAGCATGTATGTGTGAGGGGAACCTTTACCTTTAGTTAATGAAAAGAAGGACGGGGGGGACGGGACACATGATTAAGATGTTTAAGACTTGTGGACTTCAACTCCCAGAATTCCTCCTCCAATCACATTAACTCAGGAATTCTGGGAGTTGAAGCCCACAAGTCTTAAACTTGCCAAGTTTGAAGACCCTTGCTCTAGTCTATTCTAACTCAGGTCTATGGAAATCGGCAAGGAGGAGGTTCAGAGTTCTAAAAATGACTCCAAAATGCCCATCTTACCAGGAAAAAACAGAAATAAGATTGGCTTATATGAAGGCATGAAGGCTACAGAATCAAAATAAGGAAGTGGTGGTTTGTTCAACTTTTTCCTCTTCTCAAAGCAATGGAAAATATTGGTCTCCATCTGGGGACAACTGGGATGGGTGTGGCAAAATTTGCAAAGCAATGAACTATGGAAATTTGTCTTCTCTTGGGTTGCTGAATTGGAAGGGACCTTAAAGGTCTTCTAGTCCAACCCTTGGCTCAAGCAGAGTCCATATACCATTCCAGACAAATGGTTATCCAATCTCTTCTTGAAAACCTCCAGTGATGGTGCACCCACAACTTCTAGAGATAAGTTGTTCCACAGGTTAATTATTCTCACTGTCAGGAAATTTCTCCTTAGTTCTAAGTTGCTTCTCTCCTTGATGAGTTTCCATCTGTTGCTTCTTGTCCTGCCGTCAGGTGCTTTAGAGAATAGCTTGACTCCCTCTTCTTTAGGGCACGCCCACAGAACCAGTAATAAAACATTTCAAATCCCACCACTGGTTAAATGCAATGTTTATTAATTCAGGAAAGAAGATACATTTTGTGGAATAGCTGAAAAGCATATCCTTCCTTTAACAATGGAGCCTTCCTAGGTGGGAAAAAGAAATCTTCCAAAGAAATCCTCAGAAAACACTTGTGAATTATTTCAAGATAAGCTTGGAAAATATTGTTTAGGAAACTATAAAGAAATGTCTTCAATGATATATGATATATATTCTCTCTGTGTGTGTGTGTGTATGTGCACAGTCTCACCCATGGCGAAAGTTTTCTTCTTACTGCCAATTTGTCAGGCCCATCTCTCCAAATCTATAGCTATTTCTAGTAACAATATATTTAAATTCAGTTCAGGCATCTCAGATATAGCAATCTCACTGCAGATAAATTATTGCCTCTGGACCTAATTGAAATATCATGCTGGAATGGAGAGCTGGTTGTGACAATGTAAAAATAAAACTTTAGCTCTAGCTGAGCTAAAGTTTGAAGGCTATCTTTTGGGTAAGGTCTTTTGCATAAGATTGGCTTCATGAAAGCTTAAGATGAAAAGAGGAATATATATCAGGAGGATGAGATTTGTGTAATTTAACAATGGAGTGTATTGTTGGTCTCGGTTTCTGGGCAGGAGGAGGTTTGTACACAGTGTAGTTTTCTCGATAACACGAGAACATCCCACTCAGCGAAATGTTTGGGAATTGCCAGAAGAGCAATGCAATGACCATAGAATGTTTTGGTAAGATGTTTGATGATGCAGAATGGGCACAGCCAACTGACTAGAATACGCCTTTGTGTATGAAAGGAATTAGCAACAGAATTTATTTTTATGTTTGTGGAGTAGTGGCGAGCAGTGGGCTGTTTATAACACTGATTCGGAGCGTAGAGTACGGAGTTAAACTCTGATGTTTTTGGTTTGTATGTATGTAGACCACAACGCAATCAAGGGACAACCAAGCCCACTGCCTTCGACAGGGCAAGCTGCTAGTATAAAATGAGAGTAAAAGCCCCTCTGCCTACTAGCATTGATGATGAAACCTACGGGGGTTATGAAATATCTGTAAGGAAACAACCAAGCTCAGAGAGCATCAAAGGATCTCACATTTTTTCCTTCTACTCTTCCTTTTCTTCTTCTTCTTCCTCCTCCTCCTCCTCCTCCTTCTCTCTTAACTCCACAACCCCACTCCCTCCTAGCACTGATGATATTATCTAGTTTGGCAATCAAATATCTGCAATGAAACCATCAAGCTCAAAGAGCACCAAGAACCCATACAAATTCCTTACTGTAACAACAATAATCATATCTTAAATTGCTACACATGATATATCTTATCATTATAACCATCCCCTTCTTAATTCCTTCTCCTCTATATTCTTATATTTGGTTTCTAGCTTCCATTTTTATTTTCCAACCAGAGGTGGTATTCAGCGAGTTCTGAGTAGTTCTGGAGAACTGGTAGCGGAAATTTTGAGTAGTTTGGAGAACCAGCAAATCCCACCCCTGACTGGCCACAGAACTGGTAGTAAATCTATTTTCCCATCTATTCTCAGCCTCCCATTGAGTCCCAACTGATTAGCTGGGTCTTCTTTTGTTGCCCTGCACAGGAGAATGGAGCTGGAAAGCAGGTTAATGGGGTGGGGAGGGAATGGGGAT
>JANHFN010030579.1:0-12571 GCA_032468175.1 Toxicocalamus goodenoughensis
GTGTGCATGCATAGGGGTTGGGGGGGGGGAATGCATTGCCTCCTGGGTGCTGGCACGTGAGCGCACACACAATGTTTGGCACAGGAGCTCAAAAAAGTTAGCCACCACTGCCCTATACACTCATCAGTATATTGGAAGACTTTCTAGAACCTTCCCTTCCTAGGAATGGAGTTTTTTTTTAAGGGTTTTATTCTTTCCAAATGCTGGCATTACTAAGGCAATCTGCTTCGATGAATTAAATGTAATTCCATTTAAAATCTTGAGTGACCCTCTGGCTTTGTGTATGTGAGGTCTCTGCTATTCTGCCACACTGAGGCATCTTTGTGTGTGCTACCAGTGAAGCTTCACGAATCATATTGGGTTGAATGTTTTCACAGCTAGAGAGAGGAAGAGAGAAATAAATTTTGTTGAATCATTCTGACTTGGTGTAAAGGATGCCAGGGTTAGGTGAATGGCATTCATTCAGTCTGCTGCTTCCATCTTGGGACCGATTCAAAATTAAATATCCTATGGCTTTAAGCCCCCCAGCCAATTTTGTAAAATAATGATTATGAACTCTAACCCCTAGCATGATCCTTGTTGACTTGGGGGATGATAACCAATCTGCCATGGGTTTCTCTAAAATTACGTCTCACTGTATTTTTTTCTTGGGATAGAGGAAGACACTCTGTCTGGTTCTTCTGGTGAGACCTGTCCAGTATGGTGGAAACTGTGGCATTGCTCTTAGCTTCCTCAGACCATGCATCTATGCCAAGATAGTGCTTTACCAGGGAATTCTCTCTCTCTCTCTCTCTCTCTCCCCCCCTCTCTATCTAAATAATTATATCTATCTATCCATCCATCCATTCCTCTCTCTCTACCTGTCTGACTATCTACATTCTCATCTAACTATCTCATCTATCCATCTATCCATCCATTCAGGGGTGGAATCCGACCGGTGTAACTAGCGGTTCGGTGATTTTACATTGCACGCGCAACTCAGATAAGAACTGAAAGACTATAATTATTTCACGCTTTGCTTCCATCACTGGGCCATGCACATTTTGTCCTTTTAAACAGTCCTCACAGCTGCAGCCCATGAAGGGGATCAGGACCCCTTCCTCCCCCATAGACCATGCCATTCACATTTCTCCCTTATCCGCTCCTCCCTGTGTGCCCTAGAATGGAGAAGGGATGGGCCTGAGTCTTCCTCTGAATGCCCAGCCGGCCTGTGTCCTTCCCCAGTTTCCTCCACAACCTCTGGAGCCATACTCCCACGCCCTGTCGGCTATTCCTCCTCTCCCTCAGAGTCAGACTCCAATAGGGGCAAGACAGGAGTGCTAACAGCCAGTTGACTCCCAGGAATATACCGTAAATCCTTCCATCCTCCACCATTCAATCAGAACTGAAGAAGCTTCTTGGATGAGAAGCGAAACGCCTTCAAGGAAAAACACAGAAAGTCCAGTTGCTTCTTGAAAAAGCACCTTTGGGACAACGATGACCTGTCCTGGATGACTGAGAATGTCCAAGGGCTTTTTTTTTAATTTAAAAATTCCTATTCTTAGTATCAGCAAATTAAAAAAATACCTTACAATGTAATACCTTTCCGATATTTTCACGAGGGCAATGTCAGAGACATAGGAACAATTAGCCAAATTGAGTTCTTTTAATTTTGAAGCTGAATGGCCATCGACAAATGATTTTATTCCCGAATCACTGATTCTGAAACATGAATAGAAAATACTTATTCTTATCTTTGTCATGATTCTAAAATTTACGTTTTAATAATTTTGATATTTGAACGCAAGGTCATACAACACTTTGAATATATATAGCAATCGATGTCAATCTTCAGAGATATACATTTCTCAAAGAAATGCTACCAGGCCAATTTTTATTAATATATCAAATAAGTTTGTCTACTTTATAAATTAAACATAAGACTGATTGGAACTAACTCTGTATGTTAGCCCGATTATTAACAGCTTGACGCATAGTTATTGAAAAGACAGCCCTCCAAATCACATTTGCTTTTAAGGAATTCTATTTAAGGTTGCAGCTACAGGTTGCTTCTCTCTTTGATTTCTTTCCATCAATTGTTTCTTGCCTTGCCTTAAGATGCTTTGGAAAATAAGTTGACCCCTCCTTCTATCTGGCAGCCCCTCAAATACTGGAATACTGCTATTGTGTCCCCCCAGTCCTTCTTTTTTCTAGACTAGCCAAACCCAATTTCTGCAACCATTCTTCATATGTGTTAAGCTCCAATCTTTGGAAAAAATGCAGAAAAAAGCAACAAAAATGATTAAGGGACTAATTCTCCAGTCCCCTAGTCATCTTAGTTGCTCTTCTCTGCACTTTTGCCAAAGTCTCATCATCTTTTTTGTAATGCGGCGACCAAAACTGGAGACTGTATTCCAGCTGTGGCCTTACTAAGGCTTTATAAAATGGTACTAACACTTTACGTGGTATTGATTCAATGTTTACGTGGTGCTGATTTGCAGGCAAATTGGTTTGCGTATTTTGGCTCTTATGTATATCCTTTTTTCTCCTCCCTGACATGGATGTAATGCAATGATCTCCATACTTAGGAATCTACAAAAAAATAATTCCATTCTAACAAATGATTCCACCGTGTAACTATAACAATACCTTGGGCAGCCGGATAGATTGAGGATAATGATATTGTCCAACGGTGCAATTAACTTGAGAGCTACATCTGTTATTTTCTTGCAATTGGTCACACAAATGTGATTCATTCGGGGCCAGAATTTGTTTATGACTTTGAAACTGAGATCCGTAACCAGGTTACTCCCTGTTGACACAATACACCATCAGGTCACTCTAACCCAGCATGGAAAAACTACTTCACCCCTATACCGGATGTCAGCAACCTGTGGCTCTGGAGCCTCTGCTGACACCCATTACAGAGATCTCTGCCTTTATATATCATTAATCAATTTAGCCCTTGCACGAGTAATAGGCCCTTCCAACCGCCTCCCATCTGGAATTAACTTTTTTGCTTCAGCCATGTTAGTCAAAGGGGGCTTATCTCTTATTATTGTTTCCTCCCTTGTCAGACCCAGCCTGGAATGCTTATCTGTATGAGGTAATGTTAACCTGCCAACTATTGCAATTTGTTGCTGTGCTCATGATTTTGTGGTCGGCCTGGCCCGACCACAGGGTCACAAGCGCAGCCAGGCCTGTCCAAATACAGAGGAGCCCGGCGGAGCTGCCTCAAGTTATAACAAACAGGAATACTGAAGAACGAGCCATATATTGCGCAGGTAGTTCTTGACTGGGCATGGCCAGCTGACCATCACTTGCGTCAGAGGCACCTGTGGTGGTGAAATACTAAGGCAGGACTTCCCTAAGACCCTCCCTCACTCTCATTATAATCTCCCTTCCTTCCTTCTTTCCTTCCTTCCCTCCTTTTTCCTTCTCTCTTCATTCTCCTTTCTTCTTTCTTCCTCTCTTTCCTTCTTTTTCCTTCCTTGCTCTCTTCCCATCTTCCCTTCTTTTTTCTTTGTTTTTCTTCTTTCTCTTTTTCCTTCCCCGTTCCTTCTTGCATGCCCATTTCCAGGTTGGCCCCATGGATCAGATCAAAGTTTGACACTTCTGATCTTTTTTTTTTAATTTGTAAATTTTTCTTTTTTAATTTTTACAACAAAAACAAGAAATTAAAACCATCTTTCAGTTATACAGTGTGTCGTCTGGGTACATATGTCTTGTGCACATATTAATATTTGTATACATTTTGTTCTGAGTTTACATTCATATTATAACCTATTCAGCATTATATATCATAATATCACATTGTTACATTTGTCATTTAATTTCTCACGTTATTTTCCAACTATCCATAAAATAGATTCCAAATCTTATAATACTTCATTTCTTCTTGTTCTCTAATTGCCTGTGTTAATCTACTCATTTCTGCACATTCCATTATTTTCTTAATCACCTCCTCCTCCATCGGAGCTTTTTCATTTTTCCAACTTTGAGCAAATACAATTGTAGCTGCTGTTCATATATGTATAATTAAGTATGTTATTTCTTTGCTATAATTCTCGGTTAAAATCCCAAATAAAAAAATCTCAGGCTTTAAGTCTATATGTTGTTTTATCATCTTTTCCAACCATGTGTGTATCTTTGCCTAATATCTTTTGGCTTCTGTACATGTCCACCACATATGATAGTATGTTCCAGGGACATCCCTGATCTAAAGTGAAAGGAAATAGTGTTTTCATCACTACATTTTTCATACTACATTACTATTATTACTACTAGAATTACTACATTTCCCCCCCTAACCTTGAATCTTCATTTTAACAAGCTGACAGGTGTTGAATGCTTTGAGACCAATATCGGACAAGTGTGGAGATTCATTGCATTCAACCGACTCAATCCATTGGCACTTTGGCACCAAAGCCTTGAAAAAAGGAGGAAACCATTCAATAAACACACATCTTTTCTTAAAATGCCTTTGATAAAAAAATAAATAAATAAAATAAACTTCATTTTTCTATGCTATTTCATACAAATTTAATATTCCCATTCCCACTTTTCCCAACTGGAAAATTGTGTTTTATCTTAGGGGGTGTCCAACCTTGGCAACTTTAAGACCCAGGCTTCTTCACACGTAATTAACACAAACTTGTTTTAAAAGCAAAACCTATTTTATTGCAACACTGGGAACTGTTTCCATTCACAGCCAGAACTAATCTTAAACAGTCCCCCAAGATAAGCATTCACTTTCCAGTTCTATGGAATGCTGCCAGAAACAGAAGTATCCAATTAACTATAAAAGAAACAATGGAAGTACAAGAAAAAACTAACTGAAGTACACAGAGCTTAAGGATGACTTGGAACCGATCGAACGACTTTGCTTCCTGCAAAGGTTTCATCATTTAGGTCTGACTTTTATCCCTTATGGGAGGGGCAATCACCTCCCAGCCTTACTCCCAAGTCACCCCTTTTGTTTCAGCTGTTCTCACCTTCTAGCAGCTCTGTGCACTGGGAACAGGCTTCCCTTGTAGGTAAAGTCTCTTTAATTCCTCCAACTTGGCCCCCAATGTCTACTTATAATCAGCAAGAGAAAAAACTCTTCCAAAAACAGTTTTTAAAGGGAAGAAATTTAGTCCGAACCAAAATACATACTAATTATAAATAAAAACCAACACAAATCACATTGTAGCAATTAACGAGGCAGGGCAGGATAAGGAATTGCAGACTTCAAAAGTTAACAAACCACACACAGTTGGGAGGACACCAGAACCCAGATAAGACTTGAAAAACAAAGATAATTTACACTTTGCTTCCAGCAAGGTGCTGTGCGCAAACATCCTTTATAACCTGTTTTCCCAGCTGCGGCTAATGAAGGGAATCAGGGCCTTTTTCTCCCCTGTAACTCACATTGCTCCCTTCTCTGTTCCTCCCTGCATGCCCTAGGATGAAGAGGGGGTGGGCCTGGGTCTTCCTCTGAATGCCTAGCTGGACTGTGCCCTTCCCCAGTTTCCTCCATAGCCACCAGAGCCACACTCCCATGCCCTGTCAGCTGTTCAACCTCCCCCTCAGAATCAGATTCCAAAAGGGGCATGACAACTACTTAAATTCACTTCTACAACCTAGAAATGGATTTAATAAAAACAACAACACAATACTCCCATAATCCATTCCTAGGACACCTAACCAGTGGTTATATGGTGAATTAGGAAGCATTATCAAAGGAAAGGTTTCTAAGCCATCCATTCCTTGTTTCCTCTTAAGATAGGCAGACCAATCAGAATAGAGTTGGAAGGGACCTTGGAGGTCTTCTAGTCCAACCCCCTGCTCCAGCAGAAGACCTTACACCATTTCAGACAAGTGACTTAAAAATCTCCACTGTTAGAGCACCCACAAGTTCCGAACTTAAGGTAAATCATTTCACTGGCTAATTCTTTTCACTTTTAGGAAATTTCTCCTTAGTTCTAGGTTGCTTCTCTCCTAGATCCGTTTCCATTCATTGTTTCTTGTCCTGCCTTCTGGTGTTTTGGATCAATAGTAACTGACAGAAAAGAGGTTTAAAAAGGCAAAACTACTGTTCCTAAAGTTTCCAATTATGTCCTTGAGGATGTTTGGCATTGTCCTTTAAAAATTTCCTCTAAGGGTGCCCTGGAGCTGTGGAGGTAATGGTTTTAATAAAGCTGAGATACACCAGGGATTTTCGAGAAATCACTGACAGGAAATGACCGGGGTTGGAGCCTTCACCGTTTAAACCTGAAATACAGGCTGATCCAAACCTGTCTGTTTAATATCCAGTGTTCTTTTTCTACGGAGGTCAAGAAAAGATCAAGCACCATCCCTTCTGTTCCTGGCATCTGTCAACAATTGGCATTGAGAAATATTCCCTGTGCCTATCATTGCTTCATCTGCTATGAATTGTCCAGATCCTTTCTAAAATCTTTTTCTTTTTAAATATAGCGAGCAGGCTAGCACATGCAAAATTCTATAAAGGCGTTTATTGTTTTGTTTTCCCATTTCTTTCCCGAAAAATCCCAACACGAAATTCGTCTGTATATATTTGAAGCAGAGGTGGGATTCAGCTGTTTCACACCGGTTTGGGCGAACAGATACTGGCAATTTGGCCTGGGTTGCCAAACCGGTAACGACTTCTGGCATGGCCACACACCCCCACGCAGTCACCTGCTTGATGCTTGCTTGCTCCTTCTGGCTGCTTGACGCTCGCTCACCCCTTCCGGTCGCTTGACATGTCTACTCATAAAATATTTCTATGGTCTTTTTAGAGTTGCAACAGAAAGGGAGGGGAGAGCAGTGGTCAGCTTGCAAAACCAAAACTGCATTCCATAAATGTTTTCAAAGATAGTAACTAGGTGACCAAAGTTTCTGCTGTGTAAAATTCTAAGCATGATTGATGACTCTTGGCTATGGATGTGTCCCATTGGAGAATATGAATACACCCAGGGGGTGGGGGGAAACCCAGGGTCAAGGGTGACTAATTATGTGTCTAAAAGTCGGCTACACCCAGGCAGTGCCGGATGTTAACTCTCAATAAATCCTTTTGAAGTTTTAAAAGTTTGGCTCGAGACTCATGATTTAAATGGGGGTAACTGATAGAATCCTGACAGCCACATCCAGTCTAAATATCTGGGTGACTATGTGAGCACCAAAATAATAACATCGAATACGTTTAGTGGATACTATATGATGGGGATAAATAAATCTCACCAATATTTCAATTGCTTTCAATGCTTAAGCAAACTGGAAAACCCAATCGCTTCCTAAGGCAATCATATATTGAGAAATATTCCTTGTGCCTATCATTGCTTCATCTGCTATGAATTTGCTCGGCTCCTTTCTAAAATCTTTTTCTTTTTAAATATAGCGAACGGGCTAGCACATGCAAAATTCTATAAAGCCATTTATTGTTTTGCTTTCCCGTTTCTTTCCTGAAAAATCCCAACAGGAAATTCGTCTGTATACATTTGTAGCAGAGGTGGGATTCAGCTGGTTTGCACCGGTTCAGCTGATCCAATAATGGCAACTTGGCCTGGGTCACCGAATAGACAGCGACTTCTGGCTGGCCACGCTCCCCCACTTAGTTGCATGCTCGACGCTCGCTCACCCCTTCTGGCCGCTTGACACTAGCTCACCCTTTCCAGCCGCTCGATACTCGCTCGCCCCTTCCAGGTGCTCAACACTCATTCACCCCTTCTGGGTGCTCAACATTCACTCGCCCCTTCTAGCCGCTCGATGCTCACTCACCCCTTCCGGCCACTCGACACTCACTTGCCCCTTCCAGGTGCTCGATACTCACTCACCTTTTCCGGCTGCTCAATACTTGCTCGCCCCTTCTGGGTGCTCAACACTCGCTCACCCCTTCTGGCCACTCGACCTCACTCAGCTCTTCCAGGCGCTCAATGCTCACTCGCCCTTTCCAGCCACTCAATGCTCACCCCGCCCACTCCCGCCCTATATATGTTGCCTTCACCACACGGCCCACCAAGCTGCACCCCAGAACCAGTAGGGAAAAAATTTGAATACCACCCTTGATATGTAGTGTATATTGGTGACCCTTTGAGAGCTGTATGCAATGAAATTTCATTTTAACATATGCCGATTAGTGAACATTCAATGTGGCAATAAAGTTATTCTAAGTCTAAGACTGTTTATATCAGCCACAAACTAGGTTGATATTTTAATTGAATTATTACCTCATCCCAAGACATAGTTAGTCCTTGACTTACAACAGTTCATTCAGTGACCGTTTGAAGTTACGCTTCTGAAAAAAGTGACTTATGACCATTTTTCACACTTATGACTGTTGCAGCCTCTCCGTGGTCACATGATCAAAATTCAAAGGCTTGGAAACTGACTCATATTTATGATGGTTGCTGTGTCCCAGGAAGTCATGTGATCCCCTTTTGCGACCATTTGACAAGCAAAGTCAACGGGGAAACCAGATTCACTTAACCACTGTGTTCCTAGCTTAACAACTGTAGTGATTCACAGAACAACAGTGGCAGGAAAAGGGAAAAACTCACTTAATATCTGTCTCACTCAGCAACAGAAATTTGGGGTCAATTGTGCTCCTAAGTTAAAGAACGCTAGTAATGAATGGACGCTTGTTAAAAAGAGATCAAGTACATGATTCAGTTAACAATTGTGGTGATTCATTTAGCAACGGTATCAAAAGAAGTCCGTACAATGGGATGCAACTCACTTAACAACTGTCTGTCAGAATTCCGGCAGTTATTCCAATTAAATCATGAGCCACAAGCCACACTCCCCAAACTTTTTTTGTTTTATTAGAAGTTAACATGCCGGCATTTGCCTGGGCATAGACGACTCTGAGATATGTAATTCACTTGATCCTGCTTCTTCCCCCCCACCTCTCTGGGTGTATCATCCAACGAAACATGTCCATAGCCAAGAGTCATCAATCATGCTCTCCAATTAGATTTTTGCGAGGCAGAAGCTTCGGTCATCTAATCAGCCTCTGAAGAAATTATGAATGGAATGTACTTTCGATTCCACACTGCTGCATGCTCTTTGAAACTCCCCTCCCTTCTTTCTGTTGACAACTATAAAACATGTATACAATATGTTTTATGAACTGACACTGTCTTGCGTAGCACAGGGAATTTAGGGAACAATTATGGTTGTAAGTCAAGGACTATCTGTATTTCCAAATTCGGCCAGCCCACCCGTTCACCTGCAAAAAAATTCTACGCATTCAACTGTCACCACTCTTTCATACCTAAGGCTCTCAAGGCTAAAAGCTGAACTGAAAATTTTTGTTAAAAAGACGGTGGTCCTTTCTTACTTGAATGCATCTGTCGGTAAAGGTAGGCATTTCGTTAATTGTCAGGTACCGGATCCTGCTGCAGCTGTTACCAAGATTTCTGAAGCCTTCCACTGTTATCTGTTTTTTTAAAAAACATTTTTATAACAAAAACTACAAATAAAAACCATTTTTCAGTCATATAGAGTTGACTGGGTACATATATCTTGTGCACATAATAATATTTATATATGTTTCTTATTGAGTTTACATTCATATTATAACCTATTCAACATTATATATCATAGTCTATCATTATTACAATATCATTAAATTTCTTGCTTCATTTTCCAACTATTCTGAATAACATGATTATAATATCATTTAATTTCTGCTTTATTTTCCAACCATCCATAAAATAGATCCCAAATCTTATAATACTCCCTTTCTTCTTGCTGTCTAATTACTAATGTTAGTCTACTCATTTCTGCATGTTCCAATATGTCACACCCTTGGAGAATGATTCTGAGGGGAAGACTGAGCAGCTGACAGGGAAGTGGGAGTGTGGTTCCAGTGACTGGATAAAACGGGGAAAGAGCATAGTCCGGCTGGGCATTCAGAAGAAGACCCAGGCCCACCCCCTCTTCATCCTAGGGCATGCAGGGAGGAATACAGAAGCGAGCAATGTGAGTTACAGGGAAGGAAAGGGCCCTGATTCCCTTCATTAGCTGCAGCTGGGAGAACAAGATAAAAAGGGTGTTTGTGCACAGCAACGTGCTAGAAACAAAGTGTGAATTGTCTTTGTTTGTCAAATCTTATCTGGGTTCTGGCGTCCTCCCAAGTCACCTTTTTCAGTGCTTTTATAACTTTGGTCATTAAAGGAACTGCTGTAAATTGAGGACTACCTGTATTAGATTTTACTACTGTAATCACGATTCTTAATAAAAATTATATGCATGCATTTGTGTGTATAATTATAGACAGACAGATGATAGATAGGTAGATACCGTGTTTCCCTGAAAATAAGACCCTGTGTTATGTATTTTTTGCCACCAAAAAAGGCACCAGGTCTTATTTGGGGGGGGGATGTCCTCCACTGACTAACCTCACTTGCATGCGTCGCCCCGGCCACCTTTTCACTGTCAGAGGCCTTCAGGAACATCTTCTGAGGCCGTCAAGGCTTCCCTGAAGGCCTCTGCAGCCAATAACAGAGCTCTGGGTCGATCTGGAGCTTCCTTATAATCTATAGAGGCCTTCAGGAAAGCCTTGTCAGTCTTGCCAGCTGCAGAAGAAATGGACCAGCAAGGCAGGTGTCGGGATGTGTGAGTCCTGGTTACAACTGTCCAAAGGTAAGCAGTAGGGCAGCTCCATTCCCCCATCCCCACCCTTAATTTAATTTAGAGTGGACAGGATCTTAATTAGGGCTTATTGGGGGGGTGTAGGGCTTATATTGGGCTCATGTGCAAAATCAAGCTAGGTCTTACTTTCAGGGTAGGTTGTATTTTGGGGGAAACACGGTAGAGAGATGGAGATATATAGATATTTTGATCTAGATAGGTATATGTCTTATACCGCTTCACTCCAAATGTTGTCCTAGTATTTATAACAACATTTTTACATGGCAAGTTTATTCACCTCTTTCAGGCATTCGGTATCAGTAAAATCCACCACCCTCCACAGGCCTCTAGATAAGAATGAAGTAAAAGGCAGAGATAAATGTGCATTTATTTATGCCACCTCTTCCAGATCTATGGATGCATTTTTAAAGACTGACCTCCCACTGAAAGGATCAGGAGACAAATTTCGTTGCCCATGAGGCTGAGTTATTCTTTTCCTAATGTCAAGGAGATAGTGAAAAGCCTAATGCAAGTATTTAATTAGACTTAAAATGTCAGCATGAATTATATTGCAGGAACCACATTTAATACTTCTAATGTACACAACAGGACCACAATGTTTTGAAAAAGCCTAACACTCGGATAAAAATATCAACCCTGCTCTTTCATCCAGAAAAATGTTGGGTTTTGGAGACACTGGAAGAACAGAGACTGAAATCTGTTTGAGCAAACAGATATGCAGAATAATCTATATATATGTTAAGTTCCTCTGGAGTTTTCTTGCCAGATTAGAAGAGCAAAAAAGACAGAGTTGCTGACTTGACACTACCAGCTGTCTCTGGTCATTTCTTCACGGCAATTCATGATTTATGATGGCTTAGAAAATGGCTCAGTCCTTGCTAGGACAAGAATAAAGCTTCCCTGATTTATTGCTTGAAAGATGCCTGGATGAAACTCTACGATGGTTGATAAATCTCCAGGGAGAAAAAGTTTCACATTCATCAGATGATTTAGCTCCATTCTGGGAGCAACCACCAACGTCTGAATTACAGGTAGCCCTTAAGTCGACAACTGAGCCCAAAAAATTTCTGTCGCTGAATAAGGCTGTCATCAGATGAGTTTTGCCCCATTTTATGACCTTGTTAGCCATAATGGGTAAGCAAATCGCCGTAGCTGTGAATTCCACCTTTGTTAAGTGAATCTGGCTTATCTGAAGCCAGCGGGGAAGGTCCCAAAAGGTGATCCCATGAACCCAGAGGTGGTATTCAGCCGATTCGGTCCGATAGCGGAAATTTTGACTGGCTGGCCCCTTCCAGGAGTCCCCACGGACCCTGTTTTGGCTCCCAGGTAAGTGCAGGGAGGCTTACTAGGCCCAAAATGGAGCATGGGGTGGTGGTGCGGTGTGGGCCCCCCAGTCCTTTTTTGCTCCCAGGGGGCTGCAGAGAGGCTTACTAGGCCTAAAACGGGATGAACCATTCAACGTCACAAACACATGCTGGCTGCCAAGCGCCTGGATTTTTGATCCCATGACTGTGGGGAAGGCTGCAACAGTCGTTAAGTGAAAAACAATAGTAACTTTTCCTCAGTGCTGTTGTAAATTTAAAACCACCACCACCACCACACTAAATGAGTGTGTGATGACCCAGAGTGTAACACAAATGTAACAAAATCCAAAACGTAAATAATGCCTCCAACTTGGCCCCACTGTTCAATAATTATCAGTTGGAGATAAAACTGATTCAAAAATAGTCTTCAAAAGAAAGCCATACAGTCCGAACTTAATGAGCAGATAAGAGGTGAAATAAAAAACCAAACAAACTACAATGACAAAATTTCCACAACAGACCAGGATAAGTAATTACCACCTTCAAGGAGGTAACAAGACACAGTCTGTTGGGAGGACGCCAACCAAGATAACTTCAGCCCAAAATAAAACACGCTTTGCTTCTGGCAACACTGTGTTGTAATCGTCTCT
>JANHFN010030586.1:0-12569 GCA_032468175.1 Toxicocalamus goodenoughensis
GGGCGGGGGGGGGGGAAGATTCATCTCCCTGGAAGTTTTACCCCATGACCTGGAAGGAAGTCCATTCTTCCACATGAATCTGTGGTTAGAGGGGCTGCTGTGCTAGTGCAAACACAATTCCTCTTGTGCTCAGAGAATTCAGGGGCTATTTCAAAAACTGTTTTAAAACATGCAGTCCTGCCAAAACAACTCCTTATCCTCTTACCTAAAGCTTCTGCGGATGAATTGAGATACGGGGCTTCAGTTTTGTAAGCTTCCTGGCAGCCAAGTCTTGCCTGGAAAGACTATGCTGCAAAGTTCAGGGCATTTTGTTTAAGTCATATTTATCCCCCTCTTTTGCCAAATGCTCATTTACATACAGCCAACAAAAGAAATGAAGAGACAAAAGGCCTAGCACACCAGGGAAAAGGGAAGAGGAAATGCCTTGTAAGGCAGATGAAGTGCAGCTGGGAGAGTTGTTACGGGGAAAGGCAGAGCTTCAATGCAAGTGAGCATTTCCCCATTTGCTACCTGGAAAGAAGGAGCAGGAATAATCCTTGGCTGTCGTGCGGTAGATGGACCAATAATGACAGAGTAAGAGAACAACAGAGCTGGAAGGGACCTTGGAGGTCTTCTAGTCTGACCCACTGTCCAAGCAGGAGACCCTGTATCATTCTGGACAAGGAGCTGTCCAGTTTCTCCTTGAAAACCTCCAGGGATGGAGCACCCACAACTTCTGGTGGCAAGCGGTCCCACTGGTTGATTATCCTCCCTGTCAGGAAGTTTCTCCTAAGTTCTCGGTTCTTCCCTTGATTACTTTCCATCTGTTGTTTCTTGCCTTGCTTAGGAGAATAGGTGGAACCCCCCCCCCTCTTTTTTGTGGCAGCCCCTCAGATATTACAGCACTGCTATCATGTCACCCCTTCGTTAGACTCGACTGTTCCTTTCTGGAATTTATTTTTTTGCTTCTAGTCCCATGGTCATCTTTGTTGTTCGTTTCTATACCCTTTCTACAGTTTTAACATCTTTTTTCATTGTGGTGACCAGAACTGGACAGAGTATTCCAAGTGTGGCCTGACCAAGGGGTCTTAACACATCACGTGATCTTGATTCTCTCTCTCGGTTTATGCAGCCTAGAATTGTGTTGGCTTTTTTAGCAGCTGCAGCACTAGGCTGGCTCATATTTAAGTGATGCACCACTAGGACTCCAAGATGCCTCTCACAGTTACTACTGTTGAGCCGGGTACCACCTAGTCTCTACCTGTGCTTTTGGTTTTTCTTGTCCAAGTGTAAAACCTTAGTTTTCTCTACCTTGAATTTCATTTTGTTAGTTAGGTTCAAGTTTGTTGAGAAATCAGATCCTTTGGCTAGTCCAGGGTTGTAAATCCAGGGTTTTCAAGCTCCTTTCAAACTCTAAAGTTCAGTGTGACCAAAGGGGGAAATCTTCCAACGCATGACTGGGCAGTAATCAGATTTATGAGATTTGATCTAGATTAAGGGTAAGTAAGGCCTGATTTGCTCGCCCCTCTTTCTGCAGCCTTGGAAGATATCCGCGCCGCCCATCCACCCCCACATTAGTTAGCGCACTGGGTGCCAGCCAGCAGGGGACTCCTGGGCCAGCATGTTGCCCCTGTCAGAGCGGTCTCTGGAGAAGAGCCCAACCTTTGAGGCCTCTCAGCATCCCTGGCGAAAGAGCATCTGATCAGGTGCCCTGAGCTGTGGAGGGGGGGAACCTTGGGGAGGGGGGAACAGCCCCTGCCCAGCTCCATGGCAACCGACTGGAGGCCACAAAGCAAAGGAATGTGCATTGTGTTGCTTCAGCACTTTTCAGGCACCCAGCAAATGGGGTGGGGGTTGAGGTGGGTGCCCTGCTGGCGATGGGGCTGTCCAGCCACTTTATGCCTGCAGAGGGAGGGAAGGAGGCCACAGCCCTGGCATTGGGGGTTCCAGGAACCAGGAAAATGGGGACCTTGGCTTGAAGAAACAGGTGCTGCACCCTGAGAGCAAAAGAGGAGAGCTGCCCAAGGGGGAAGCCTGGGCACCATGTTGGGCCCTGCCAAGCTCTCTCCTCCTCTCACTTCTCTCCAAGTGTGGGGCATGAGGATTGGTAGCTTTCCCAAAGCTGGTGCCCTCCAGAGGTGCAGTGGCTGATTGGCCCCAGTTGCCAGCTGGCACACTGGCACAGGGAGGCTGCTGCACTGAAACCCACTCCTGCTCAGCCCCTGGAGCGGTCTTGCCTCCCAACCTGACCCACAAGCTCACGGTGGGAATAAAGTGAAAGTGAGAAGGGCGCTCAAGGATTTTGCTCACCAGAAACCTCGCTGAGATGGGTGGGAAACTGGCCTGTGCAATGAGGGAACCTTGCTGCGTTTGAGGCTCAGGGCCTGGCGAATTTTATTGATTTATGGTATATCCCAACCATCTCACTTTCAAAGGCACCTGGGCGCTGGAAGAGTTGATGGCTCCTCTCTTGCCCACCCCTGACAGCCATTTCCTTGTTCCCAGGGAGGGTATAAGGAGGGACTGCTCACCTCTCCCCTCCTCCCCAGCCAGAGTGCCCAGGCACCAGCTGCCTTCCCAAGTGAGAGAAATGCCCTCCCTCCCTCCCTCCCTCATCTCACTGGCTGCAGAGATGGGCAGGGAATGAACAGGCCCGGGGTGCCTTAGCCTCCTGCTGGTGACTAGGAGCCTGCAGGGCCTGGGCAGGCGGGCAGGGAGGGCCATCTGGGCGGGCATAGCAGTGCAGAGGGGAACCGGGTGCAACTGAGGCCGGAGAAAGGATCCTGTGTGCGTGTGAGGAAGGCGGGGTTCCTTTATTTGCCTTCAGGCAAGAAGCTGATCCGCCTCCACGTGGCTCTTAGGTCTTTGCAGCCAGACACTCCAGTCTGTTCTTGGGCACCACCCTGGGCTGGTACCCCCCACGCTTTATCTGGAGGGCATTGCCATGGAAACTGCCACACCTCTCGCCGTTCCCTGCAGAGCTCTCCTCGGCTCTCGCTGACCACCATGAATGGGCAGATTTTCCTGCGTGCTTGTCTGGTTAATGCTGCCAGCGCCACCGTTGAGATCTCAGAGGGTTGGGTTGTGCCATGGCTAAGAGACCATGATTTCCGGCCCTCCGTTAAGATGCAAATCTTCTGCCTGCTGCAGATATTGGCAGGAGCTGCTTAGTTTTATATGTAACCTAGGCAACTGACCCAGCTTTAGTTTGTAAAAGGGCAGGAACAAGGAAGAGGGTGCCTCTGAGCATGTCTGCGCTGCAAGAGGGAAATGTTTCCAGAAGTAAAGCAAAGTCTCCCTCTCTCTCCCTCTGTGTGTGTGTGTGTGTATGAGGGGAGTGGTTTTCAAAAGTGGTTTTCTTTTTTTCTTTTTGAGTAAATAGAAGAAGATAATAAGGATTAGGAAGCAAGGAAGAGATACTTTTCACAAACTGGTAATCAGCTGAAGAAGGGAAACAATACAGGCATTTTACCCTGATTTCTCCTTACTGGAAATAATTTAGCCAGGAGAGTTTTGGATGATCTCCTTTGTTAGACTCTCATTGCTGGAGTTCAGCTTCTTTTGCAGCCTAGAATGGTCCACGCAACAAGTTAGATTTCTGGATTCTTTCTGCATCAGTAAAACTGGTTACCGGGCTTTCAATCACTGCCTGATGCAGGAAATCAGCTGATGGTCACAGAGATCTAGAAGCCTCCCACATTTGTCCAGAACCAGCCAGAAAATGGATTGTGGGCACCAGCCAGGCTCTTTAGTCTAATCCATTCAGCAAAATGCACAACGGAGAGATCTAAAACAGGCATTTTTCGGGGATCTGCCAGCCCAGTGTTTCAGGAATGGGCAGGGGGCTGCAACACAGTATTTTCTCTGGGAGCAGGCCAATCCACACACACACACACCCAAAGAAAGAGGAGAGAGTAGGAAGCTGAGGGCGCTCCCTTCCAGTCTCTTGCCCAGCCTCTTCTCCAGGAGCAGCCATTTTGTGACTTCATGCTTGAGCAGCTTTGCCAGATTCCAGACAGGCCTCCCGGTTACGTCCCATCAAGTGGCATCAGGCACCTGGACGTTTGTGCCGCGAGGGACTTCCTGCGAAACCAGCTCCTCTGTGCACCCCGAAAGCTGGGATGATGTTTCTGGCAGAGTCTTGGCCTCTAAAAGGAAACCCTGCAAAATGCCTCCTCGTGTGCAGGCATGCCTCACTGGCTGATCCTGTACGACCGAAAACATTCCTCCCAGTCTTTCCTTGCCAGAAATCCCTCATGGAGATAGTACAGACCATGGTCCAGGAATCCAAAGTTTTTGGGGGGACACCAATCCTTTAGCTAGTGGTTTACTTCTAGAATTCTTTGTTCTCTTACCGGATGTTGTCCTTTTGTTGGCAGTACAGATGAAAAAACTACTTGTGCACCCAAGTCCTTGACTTTCTTGCCTAGCTGCTCATAATCACTCAATATTGTTTTCCAGTCCTTTTTTGTGTCATCCTGCTCAAGCAACTGTTCCCTTTTGGGCCGAGAAGAGAAAGAGGCGGCAGCACCCCTGCTTCCATTGGCAGACCTTTGAAAGCGTAGAATAGAAAAGGGCCTGGTGGTCGAAGCAGGGACTGGCTGACCTTTGGGAAGCAGCCCTCAGGCCTGGGAAGGGGGCATGGGGTGGACTCTGCTCGGTTGGCCCTTGACTAAGCATGAGCCAATGGGCTTCCTTGCTACCCCTCCTCAGGCATTGGAGAGGCGGCTACAGGCTCTTCCTTCTTCTGCTCTTGAGTTGCATTAGAAGCCACCTCGGCCGATGCCAGCAGCACCTGGGAATGGGTGAAGGTGCCTCTGAGAGCCCCACTGGGTGGAGCAGGCCAGGCAAATGGAAGAGGTCGAGATTGGCTACAAGAACCGAATATTGTGACTCTCTGCTTCTCCTTCTGCCAGGCACAAGAAAGGCAGGGTTAGGTCCAAAATGAGAACCGGTTGACTCCATGCTACTTTGAAAGAAGAAGCTGAACTGAACCGGTCAATGCAAATTGGTGGTAGATGAGAATCAGTAGAATTTGAGAGGGGTGAACTTGGATCTCTTGTGGGCAGGAAGGGACTGGAGACTGATGATGCCCTTGACCCCTCCCTCTCTCAGGCCCCGCCTGATCATCTCCAACCCCCAGTCCTGCACCATTGCTGGTCCACGACCATCGGGAACCGGGCCACGCAAGTGGTGGGCAAGCATGTGAAGCTCCATTTGTGGGCGAGCATGTGACCATTTGCACAGGTGGATTAGGTTGCAGGCACAAAACTATCCCCTCCCCTTCTCCCCCAGCTGCTGCTGAAAAGGTTGGGGACCACTATCCTACACCTCCCCTCCCCAGTGAGTCATAGAGGTGTTTACTTGAGCTGCTTCTGAATATCCTTCCCATTTTTCCCTTTAAGGCCTATTTGGCCCAGGTCAGGGTTCTGCCACATCTCCATCCAATTCCTCTTCCTTCCTTTCTACCATCCTTTTGGGAAGGGCCTTCAGGCAGCACCCAGCACATCCTGATTCAGACTGGTGATTGTTCTGACAAGAGGGTGGCAACCGGACTGGGCTCTGGGACGGAGGGCATCTTCCTCTGCATCCAAAAGGCTGCTCTGCAGCTCACTGGGAGCCAAAGTTTTGGGGGAAGTGTAGGCAGAAGCAGATGGACAAGAAATGGGGGGAAAGTTCCAGCCTAGGAAACAGCAGCCAAGGTGGACTGCACTGAAGTGCTATTACAGTTTTGGCAAGTTCAAGGTTAAAGTGACCCAGGAAAAGGGACTTAGACCCAGATTCAAAATTCTGATGTCCAGGCTGCCTCTGCAGTCACATGATCCCATTTTGGGTGTTTGGCATCCGGCCCATGTTTTGGCTGTTTGCAGTGCCCTGTGCTCACATGATCGCAATTTACACTGTTTTTTCTGGAATCTGCCGCTCACCTCTTGGTTCCTGGCAAAAAGCATCCCATAGCGAACAATGGGTTTAGATTTACAAGCACCACATTAGCTTAACGAGGTCATAAAATGGGGCACAGGATGAGCTGCTTTTCAACCATCACAATTTAAGATTGAAATTGTGGCTGCTCAATCAATCAAATAGTCATAAGTCAACGACTACTTGTAAGTTAGTTCCAAAACCTGTTTGATTCAAAAATGGCAAGTGAGAGAGAGGAGATAATTGAATTGGGTGCTAGAGTCATGTTGACTTCCCAGGAAAGCAGAGTTGATCCAAAGCTGGTCTTGAATCTACTCCTTGACCCCAAATTCTTTTGCTTTGAATCAACAGAGTGCTTCTTTAGCTGCTCTTATTCATTCATGCATTTGTTCTCATGTGCACAGTGCTTTTTTGAGAGCCACCAGCCCACTACTCAGTGATTGGTAGCTCTCTGCACTGAAGCCATCACTATCGGTATAAATATTGGCAGCTATGGAGAAACCAGCTTCCAAAGAGCATTGTTAGTCTGTGGCAGCTAAGCCGACAATTGTGGTTCATTAAAAACAAGCCAAATGACATATATATAGCATTAGAACATTTCATGAGATGCATGAATTAATTCTGAGAAAGTTTATATGTCTCCCTCACACCCAGATGAAGCACACCAGTCGAGGAGCCCAAAAGACGGAGGCAAAATTACCTGTAGATAATAACCATAAACAACCACAATAAAAATAGGTCTGACATAGGCACTCTTGCATAGGCTTGCTCATACATGCATTGTGATAAGAAATATTTCTCTCTCTCTAATCCATGAGAAGCAGGATCAAACCTCCCAGAACCTTCCAGCTTAGCTGTTTTACCTAAAAATTTGGTTTTGCAAGCCTCGCCCTTCATTGTGATGTTGAAATGCCCCCCCTGCAATTTTTGGAAGGTACAGCCTCTGCCCACCACCTGTGCCAGATGTCCTGGCATTTTAGCTCAGCCTTGCGAGGAGCGAGACTCCAGCAAATGCCCTGTTCGAAGGCTGCTGGTTAATCATTGTGAATGTGCTGACTCCCTACTTAAATATTAACTGTGTCATGGCGCATTTCTTGGAGGCTTCCGGTAAAGGAGATGAGCAGCTTTTATGGCACTAGACGAGGAGGAGGAGGAGGAGGAAGACCTGTTGTTTGCCTCATGCATGTGGCAGATATCACTGCCCTGCACGCTTCCCGTCATCACTGGCAATGCTCCTGGCACCGGTCTGGAGCCCAGATGGGCTGGGGATGTATTCTGTGGGCAGAGACCCTTAAAGGATGAGCTGCTAGGCAGGGCTTCTCAACCCCACCAATTTTAAGATGTGATGAACTTCAACTCCCAGAATTCAATGGTGCTGGCTGAGGTTGAGAAGCTTTGTACTAGGGGGGTCCTTCCTCCTGGGAGTCTTTGTTCTGATGATCTCTGGCCTTTCTCCCCTTGAAATGAGCGCTCTGGCATTTTGCTCTCTTTCCCATCCGGCAAACTGTGGATGCCAAACCAATTTGCCAAATGACCACCGAAACATTTAAACTATGGCTTCATTATTAGAGTTTCTCCTGAGCGCTCTGGATGTTCTTCACCAGTACTTTCACCAATAATCTGTTGGATTATTTCTCCTTGGAGTTCAAGGAATTATTGGCAATATTTTGTCGATAATTCAGTTCAAAGCCATCAATTCTTCATTTAGGTTTCTGAAGGTCCAAATTCATAGCCATATGGGATGTTACAACTGGGAAAAGTGTAGTTTTGATAATATGTACGTATCAATGTTGCCAGACTGATGTTTTAGCACTTTAATAGTTTGTGTAGATTTGTGGAATTCCTCTTCCCAAACTGCAGAAATAGCCATATTTCATGGTGACAATTCCTGAGATTATTTTTTTTGAGCTTTGGAAGATAAATCTGTTACCATTCCAACTTCCTCCCTACTTATTTATACTGGCTTAGCTCTGCTTGCAGACATAATCTTCATTTTTTAAATATTGAGCTTCCAGCTACCCAGCTGTTGTTTGAAGTTGTGTCGGGAAACCTCCAGCTAGGCTGAAAGGAGGAGTCAAGCAAGGGCCTGGCCTGGAGGTGTTGCACAGCCACAAGCAGCATAAGCTTGACCTGCCCCAAATCTATGAAGCCTTCTCTGGTTGTTCCCAGGAGAAAGCAACCCCCGGGGAGATTCTTCTAACAAGGGCTGTAGACAACCAAGTTATCACTGGTTTTCATTATTCATGGGTGGCTCTGGTTGCTTGCATCTGGCGAGTTGTTGGTGTTCCTCCCAGCAATTTTAATTCCAATTTCTTCTGGCCCTGCATTTTCCTTTCTGTATATTTTGCACCTAAATTGAATAAATAAGGGGACGGTGTGCAACCCTCTTTTCATTGCTCCATGTTCTTCTTTTAGGAAAGGTGAAGGAGGAAGTAAGGGGGGGGCAGGACTCAAGGCCTTGTTTCCAGCCGTTCTGCTTCTTGCTACAACTGAAAATATTACTATAAACTTTGACATTCTGCTTTTTCCACTGAGGAAATGAATGAAGGGAAACCTTTATGACCCTCTGTGACCAATCTTGTTCCTGTCCATTCTCTCACACCATAGAAGAGAAAATAACAGGGTCCCTGGAGGTCTTCTAGTCCATCTCCCTGCAGGAGACATTTTGGACAAGTGCCTCCAGTGATGGAGCACCCACAGCTTCGGGAGGGAAGCTGATCCATTGCTTGATTGCTCATTGTGAGGAAATCTGGTTAGAATTTCTGTTACGACTGTTCAATTGTCGAATTAACGGAATAACAGAATTGGAAGGGACCTCGGAGGTCATCTAGCCCAACCCAGGGGACCCTGTAGCATTCTGGACCAATGTTTGTACAATCTGTCCTTGAAACCTCTAGTGATGGAGCCCCACAACTTCAGGAGAGAAGCTGTTCCACTGACAGATTGTCCCCACTCTCCTTAAGTAGCTTTAAAGCAGCCAGTGGAAGAGCTTGAACTCCACCTGCCTCCCCACTTTCCAAGTCTCTGCCTTCTGAGCCTCAGTGGAGAAAGAAGATCCTGAGTGGGACCCCCACTCTTTCCGGGGGTTGCCAAGAAGGCAATCGGGATGTGGCTGTGAAGCAGTGGAGGGGGCCGGCCTTGGCTAGAGGGGAGCCAAATCTGAGGGCAGCCACTGAAGAGGGAGACTTCACCGGCCTGGGCCTCCTGAAACATACAATGGCAAACTAGGCTTTTTTTTGGGGGGGAAGGGGAGTTGATAACTTGTTTTATGCCCATTTCCAGGGACCAGGGAAGCATTTATCTAATTTATCACATTTTGAAACTGCCAATTTCCTTCACAGAGGGACTCTGGGCAGGGCACCAATGAAATATTAGAACATAAGAATGGCTACTGAATTTAAGAAGTGGCAAGGGTGATTAAAAATCAATGTTAAAGTTAATAAAAAAAGCGGGAAGAGGGTGTTCAGGGGGCTAAGCAGCCCCTGCCATGGTGGTCTTCTTTCCTTTTTTATTCCCACAGCCCTGCAAGGCCAGGTAGGTTGGATCATGAGAGAGACAGGGAGGCGGGGGGGGGGGGAGAGCTAGGGTCTCTGAGGTTCAGTCCGGCCTCGAATTGTGCTGGAGCCCCCTGCCCAGCTACAGCAAACATGGACCCAAGGAGCGCGTGGCTCCTTCTCCTTAGCAGCTTCGGAGAGGAAGGTTTTCAGGAGGCCTTTTGGACACTCTAAAGGGTTTTCCTCTCCCTTCCCGACCCAAACATCCCTTCTCTCGCAGTGGACCTGGCGCCCCCTCATCCAGTCCCTTTGTCCTGGGTCTGCTGAAGGCACGTTTTGTTTTCCTTGGTAGCTCAGACCAGGCCAGGAGGGATTCTGTGATGCTGTGGAATTGGGCGAGGGTGTGAGTGGAGTTTGGGCAGCGGCCTGTGCTTGGCCTGATGGCACTTGTGGGTAAAGGAGGCGGCATGGCAACCACGCTTCCCGGGAGAAGCACGTGGCAGCTGGGTGTTGTTGCCACAACTCTGGAGGCTTTTAAAGAGCAGCTCTCCCCAGCCCCTGCAGGCAACATTTCTTGCAATTCTGTGGCAGAGAGAAGCAGAAGCAGAGCTACAGGGTCAACTTAGATGATGGAGACTGTAGTTGAACACATCAGCTGGCTGGGAAGGATGTGTCAGCCCAATGGTTCTCAACCTGGGTGGCTTTAAGATGTGTGGATTTCGCTGCCTGGCAAATTCTTGGGAGTTTATTTATTTATTTATTTAAACACACAGCCACCCATCCTGTAACCAACCCTAGGCAGCTCCTAATCGAAAAGTAAAAACAACACAAAAAATCATAACAAAGCTATAAAAATAAGCCTATTAAAAACAACAAACACTTGGCACCGAGTCACTTAGTTTGTTTTCCCAGTCCTTTGTGGAAAAATCAAAAGCTTTACGGAAGGCTAGGAGGGCCGAAGCCTTCCAAGCTTCAGGAAGCAGAGTCCTCCATGACTGGGGGGAAGGGCTGCCACCTTCTGCCACCTGCCAAATGGCATGGCTGATGTGCCAGGTGCCCCTCTTTCTAAAGGTCTGATGAACATTCAGATGGGGACAATGATCGAGGTAAGAGGAAGATGGCTGCCATGCATCTCCCAGGTGACGCTTTTCCCCCAAAAGGCAACTGGAGTTCCTTGGCATTTTGCTTCTCATCCAAGAAGCTTGTTCGGTTCTGACTGTCAGGGAATGGAAAAATTTATATCTGTTAACATTCTCAGGCAGGAGTCTCCAAACTTGGCCACTTTAAGACTTGTAGACTTCAACTCCCAGAATTCCTCAGCCAGTCCACAAGTCTTAAAGTGGCCAAGGTTGGAGATCCCTGCTTTAAGGGTCATTGAGGCCTTTTATCTGTATCCTTGGACTCACCTGAATCATTCCATTCCCTGACAGTCATTTAGAATTGGATAAGAAATGAAATATTTTCAAGGAAATAAACCAAGAAAGTCCTATTGCCATTGTGCCGCGCAAAGCAACTGAGGTTGAAAAAGCAGGAAATAAAGGACAGGGAAGAACCCATGCCAGCGGGTGGGCCAAACAGACGACCAAAAGGTTTGTTATCTACTGCTCTTCAGAGCTACCGGTTCTATAGAACAGGGCCGAACCGGTTACGTCCCACCCCTGGTCCAGATGTGTGAGCTCTTTGATTGTGCAGGAAGCCACTAGAATAATGTTTTTAACTTGGGCAACTCTTAAGATGCCAGCATGACTGGCTGGGGAATTCTGGGAGTTAGTCCACATATGTCTTAAAGTGCATCTGCTGCAAGGGGCAGTGGCGGATGAAGGCTCACTGGTGCCCTGAGCACTGACAAATCTTGACATACTGTACAAAGGAAGCCAAGGTTAGGCTACTTGAAAGTTTTTGTGGTACCCCCTTTGGGCCTGGGGCTCTAAGCACAGCCGTAGTCTGCTTCATGGTTAATACACCACTGGCAGGGGGAGTCAAAGGCGGCAAGGTGGCAGCTTCAGCTGTGCACTTTAAGCCCTCACTCCCGCCCTCCCCAAGCCCTCTTCTCCGGCCTGGGCGGTGGTGGAGGGGCCCTGCTTGGGAGGGAAGGTCACCTTATCCCAGGCTCTGCTGTGGGGTATGTGGACTGTGGGGGGTATGGATGTCAGGGTGGGGCAGGAACGGTAGGGAGCCTGGATGCTCTTGATCTAAGTGTGACCTGAATCACAATAAGGCTGTAGGGGAACTGACTGCACAGCCTGTCTGATGGGCACAAAATCTCAGAGTATGGAGCCAGTTCTAGTTTGCCCAGCAGAGAAACTGCTCATCACAATTAAAATAAGGCATACAATGTAACATTAAAATTTAACATTTGAACAATTGTTAGATGAGCAGTGACAAGTCCAGCACTACCTGCCTTGGGAGAAGGTGGTCCTGGGACTACAGGGGTCCTGCTTTCTTGGTAGGTTCAGCCTGGGACCTGGCAGTCCAAGGCCTTTCAGCGGGCAGGGCCGGAACCGGCTGGTGGGCACCAGCTCCCATACACCGATGCCATCTCGCCCTTTAGACTGACCAAGCGGCGCTTTTGCAGCGTTCCCCACCGCGATCGCCTCGTCTCGCTGCCAGTTAAGCCCAAAGGAAATGGGAGCCTAGCCAAGATTAGCAGGTCGGGCTGAAGCAACCGGGGGGGGGTGGTAGACAACCGCGCCTTCCTCGCCGGGCCAAGGGGAGCCTTTCAGCGCAGCCGGAGAGCTCCGCGGGCACCTCGGAGGTGGCGCCGGGGAGGAATGCGGGCGGGCGGGGGGCTGCGCGCGACGCCCCTCCCTCCGTTGTCCCGGCGCTGACCTCGAGGACGGCGCCCCCCCCGCCCCGTGCGCCTAGCTGGCCCCTCCTCCTGCCGCGGGAGGGCGGCGGCGGCGCTGAGGAGAAGGACGCTCGCCGAAGACAGCCGCCTTGCGCTCCCGCCGGTCGGAGCGGCGGGATGGTGGTCTTGCTCGGGAGGAACCTCCCTTCGCTGCTGGCGCTCTTCAAGAAGAAGGGTGAGCGGGCCGCCCCCCGCCGCTCTCCGGCTGGGCAATGGGGGGGGGGCTGCGCGCGAGAGGATCGGGCGCAGCGCTGGGGATCAGGGGCTGCCCCGCGCTTGGAGGGTCTCCTTCTCCGCCCGGCCCCCCCCCCCCCCCCGGGGGGGCC
>JANHFN010030814.1:0-12555 GCA_032468175.1 Toxicocalamus goodenoughensis
TGGCAATACAGCTTTGATATACATCTTCATTCAACCCATCTTTAAAAGCTTCTATCAGGGCTCCCTGGGACCAGCCTTGAATATGACATGCCAGCTCTTTAAATTCCTGAGTGTAATTGGCCACTGATCTCCGCCCCTGATTTATGGTCTTCATCCTAATTCTGGCTTTACGTTTAGCAAGTGGATCTTCAAACCTGGCCTGCAGCGCAGTCATAATTCATCAGCTGGGGGGCATTTTCATTATGCAAAGTCACCATCCACTTTGCAGCTGTTCCCTCAAGAGCCCTGGTAACACATTTAACTTTGGCTGCTTCCGAGGAAAAATCCTCTCCGTATTCCTCCATATGGCTCCAGACTTGTGCCAGGAAGAATCCTAACTCCTTGGGATCCCCCTATATTTTACTTCCAACGGAGGCACCTTTGGAGTTCTACGCCTACTGGCAATTACTCCCCCTGCCGGGGGGCCCTGAGCTGCCTGTTGCGCAGGGCCAGGTTGATTTATGGAGGTGGTTGCTCTGATTCTTCTGGCTGGGTCTGCCTCCCCCTCTTCCCCCTTTGATCAGTCTGAGTTCGTCCGACAGCTTCATTTAGAAGATGCAGGGCTTGAGTTAGTAAAAAAAAATCTTTCTTTCCTTCTCTTGCCATGGCTCTTCTCTTCCATGCCGACAGGTAGTGGTCACTCCTGGAGGAGGCTTTTCCTCAGGATCCTTCCAGCCGACTCCTAGGGACCATTTGGGTTTTACAGCTGGTTTTTCGCCAAGACTTAATTCTGCTAACAAGTCGGCTTCCCCTGCTGCCTCTAACAGCAGGGAATCTGGTCCTCCAGTTGCTCCCAGGTCTTCTTGGTCACTGGCTGGATTAGACATTGTGTTGAGACCCCCTTGGAAGAAAATTTATTAATTTTCCAGGTGGGCTGGTAAAGTCAGATTCAGAATAATGTCAGATGGTGCTCCATTCAAAATCCAAGAAAGAAATACTTTAGACTCCATTAATTAGAGAAAATATATTTTTTACTGGAAGTCAAGTGGTTGCAACAAAAGAATTCTGAATCTGAGAAAATGGGCGTGTAAATCATATATACAAAGTGATGGCAACGTTCCTACCCCCAATACTTCAATTGGCTCATCCAATTAAAAGTTGTGTACAGCATCATGTGGGCATCTCCAGGTGGTGATGAGGCCTCTGTCCCTTGACCTTGACATATTTTGATAAAGAGTTGCGGCTGCGCATAGCATAGAAGTCTAAGCAAGAACCTTCCCCCCCAACTTATTCAGTTCTGTTTCATAACACCTCCATCTTGCTTCCCATAACCATGTCCCCCCTCCTCCCCCCATTACTTATGACAGCCGAAAGATGCAAAGCAAAGGAAGAAAATTTTGAAGGATGACACATACTTACCATTAGCAATTATCAGAAGTGGTGTAGGATCTCCCGCTTGGGCGGGGGGTTGGACTAGATCACCTATAAGGTCCCTTCCAACTCTGATTATCTGTTATCTGTTATCCCATTGGAGTTAACTATTTACATTAGAGGGACCTCATTATAACTAGATAGAGTATTTCTACCACATCCAGTAAAATAATGGATGAGTCTTCCAGCACACTCTCCACATCAGACTGCTGACACCCAGCAGAAAGGAAGGGGTAAACGAACCTGGAAAACCAGAGGTTCTGTTCAGGAGGCAGCAGACAAAATCAGGGCTAAGGCCAGAGCAAATAGGAAAACTAAGACAGACAAACAAGCTGAGCGTCGGCTCCATAACTCCCTTGCAAGGCAGGTAGAAAAGAACTCCAGAGATCAAGAAAAGCTAACACAGTTCTCCCAGGGAGGATCAGACAAGTCAGCCAGTCCAATCCCAAGAAGGTTTAGACATAGAAATCCTGGGGCAGACAGTTAAAAACACCCAGGCTGCAGAACTTCCAGGTTGCTCTCATTAGAATGGCCCAAACCCATTGGCTCCTTCCTTTCCAAAGCCTGGGCAAATGCAACAGGCTGGGACAGGTGTGCAGTTAATGCCAATGGAGGTACAACAATGATTCACCCAGTTAATAAGCCAGGGACTGACAGGGGGAACTCAGCAGAGAACCTGTTCAGGTAGACTCTAGCATAGGCTTCTCTCACCGTAGCAAACATCACCATCCCCTGAAATGATCTGCACTGCTACAACCTTACTCTCCGGTCTCCTCAGAGGAGGTACAATCAGATTATTCCATTGAGGGAGGAGATTTTGAGACACCATGTGAGGAGGAGATTGAACCAGAAAAATCTGGGTTCAAAGGACTCTTTAGGCCTCATTTATTTAAACCATTGTTGGCCAAAACCAAGAGCATGACTGGGTTAGAGTTTAATAGAGGTACCAATTATCTCACATAAGACAGGGGGTAATGAAGCCTTTTTCACAGATCCAAAAGATGAAATGGAAGTTATTCCTTCTTACAAAATCTTTTTTAATATAGTCCAAAGACAATTAGATCTCCCTGGTTCATGTCCTAGTGCAACTGCTTTCGACAAATGCTTTTACAATGTAGATACACCATTAGCAGCAGCTCTACAGCTTCCTGAAGTTGATGATCCGGTATTAGCACTCGCGTCTTCTTCAGCCACACTTTATGATGAAGATGACGTCCTTAAAGGCGAGGACAAAAAGGCAATCTTAATGTGGCTGAAGACACACCAGGCAGCAGCATGGGCAGTCAAAAATGCCACAACAGCATCCTTTTTCACCAGAGCATCGCTGATTATGCAACAAGTACCAACTAGCAACATCAGAACCCACCTAGATTTCAACTCGGTGATTGCTGCATCAGAATACATGGCAGATACAATACTGAACTCTGTGAAGTTCGCATTTTGCGCCCTGTCTTTGGCGGTGGCTGCTCGCTGGTTACTGTGGCTCAGATATTGGCAGGTGGACACCAAAAGAAAATGGGAACTTGCATCAGCATCATATAAAGGTGGCAAACTTTTTGGTGTTCCATTAGATCCTGTTCTCATTGAGTCAAGGGACAAATGTAAGATCTTGCCGTCAGTCTTGAAGAAGGGAGAAACGAGGTTCTCACCCTATTACAGACGTTCCTTTCATGCACCTTTCTACAGGGCAACTAATCAAAGGAATCAAGGAAACTTCGGCCAGCAGCAAGACTCCCAACCTGTGTGAGGGGGCGTTACAAGGCAAGATCGCAACCACAGGTCAAACGGCTATTTTGAGAGTCCTCCAACAGGTCCTTTCGCAAATACAAATAAGCAATCCATGGCTCCTGTTGGCGGAAGACTCCAGTTTTTCGCAGACCAATGGGAGCAAACTACCTCCGATGCTTGGGTTAGTCAGACAACAAGGCTGGGTCTGGCACTTGAATTCCAATCCTGTCCCCCGAGATTTTTCGTCTGGTGTCGACAAACACCTCTAGATGAAGGCTGATGAAGGAGGCAATTCAGCATCCTAATAATCCAAGCTGTGGAAGTAGTCCCAGAGGAAGAACAGGACCACGGATTCTATTCAATGTTATTTATGGTTCCCAAAGCATTGAGGGCTGGAGGGCCATTTTGAACCTCAAAAGACTAAACTCTTTTATTATTTATCGCAGGTTCAAAATGCACATGCTTCAATCTATTTTGAAGAGCATGAGACAATTTAACTTCAATTGACCTTACGGATCCCTATCCTCTCTGGCCACTGTCAGTATTTGAGATTTTGTTTGAGACACCTTCCTGTGTAACAGGTATAGAGCCCTCCCGTTTGGTTTAGCGTTGGCCCATAGAACATTTACCAAGGTCCTGGCTGCTCTAACAGCTCACCTTAGAACCGTACCAATTACGATATTAGCCTACTTGGATGATATCTTAATTCAGTCAGTCTCTCAGGAAGCTACTAGTGACTTGAGGACCACCCTACAGACTTTAAAATCTCATGGGTTCTTGGTTAACCAGGAAAAGAGCCTTTTTGATCTCTCTACCAGACTATTGCACCTAGGTGCGATAATAGACACTAAGGCCGAATTTCTCTCCCAACAACGAAGGGAGGACATTCAAGTATTAGCTGGTCATTTCCATTCCATCAGGATGGCTTCCTCTGCCCAAATGTCTGAACTACCAGGCAAAATGATATCGTGCCTTGACATTGTACCATGGGCACATATGCACTCTCGTGAATTGCAGTGGTTCTTACTCCTGTTTCAGAGAACAAAGAAGGGGACCTTGACCATCCGAGTGAGATTGCCATCCAAAGTATTAACATCCTTGCTTTGGTGGACCTTGTTGTCCTTCGACAAGGGGTGCTCTTTTAAAGACAAGACCATATAACCATAACTATCGATGCTAGTCTTTCAGGATGGGGGGGCCCATTGTCGGGACAAGGTGGCACAGGGCACTTGGACCGATAATGATCTAAATCACAATATCAATTGGCTACAGTTAAGAGCGGCCCACTTCACTCTCAGGGAATTTGAGTCACAAATTGTAGGAAAGGATGAGCTCCTCTTAACGGACAATGTAGCCACTAAGGTGCATATCAATTGTCAGGGAGGGACACAATCAACAATCTCACAGAAAGAGGCCTCTTGTCTCTGCACCTGGGTGGAAAAGAACTTACTTTCAGTCAAAGCTGAGCATATTTCAGGGGTGCTGAATGTCAGGGCAGATTGACTGAGCAGATCCACAATAGATCACTCAGAATGGGCCTTGCATCCTCTTCGCTTCCAGGAGATTTTTCACAGATTTGGACACCCAGTAGTATATTTCTTTGCATCTGAAATGAATCATCAACTGCCTCATTTCTTCTCTAAGTTCCCATCCTGGGGGGCAGAGGGAGTCAATGCCCTTCATTGTCAGTGGCCAGGGGACTCCTTTATGCCTTCCCTCCATTGCCACTCATCTCGGCAGTCATCAAGAAGACCCTGCAGCAGAAGGCGGAGATTCTCCTTGTGGCACCATACTGGCCCAGGAGGCCGTGTTTCATGGACTTGGTCAATCTGTCAGTATCGCGCCCGTGGAGGATTCCCCCCAACAGGATCTCTCTCTGCCAGGGGCCAATCCAACAGCCAGAGCCTCAGTGGCTCCAATTGGCCGCCTGGCACTTGAGAGGCGATTGCTGAGGGGGGCTGATCTTTCATCTCAAGTTATTAACACCATACAGGTGGACGAAGGCAATCCACTATCCGACTTTACGAAGCCACTTGGAGGGCCTTCTGTACCTGGAGCAGGGAAAGGAACTTCAACTCCACTGAGGCTTCGATCCCCCAGGTGTTAGAGTTTTTGCAACAGGGACCTGGACAGGGGCCAAGCTCCAGCAACACTGTATAGACAGGTGGCAGCACTTTCATCGTTGCTAGCATGTACAAGTCTAGACTCATTAACACGGAACCCTTTAATTTGCCATTTTCTCAAAGGAGCATCAAATTTACAACTGGTGGTCATACATAGATTTCCCACCTGGGATCTCACCAAAGTGCTGCAAGCCCTTACTGTTCCACCTTTTGGGCCCTTGAGAACTGTCAACGTACAATACCTATCTTATAAAGTAATTTTCTTGGTGGCCATCACATCGGCCAGGAGGATATCAGAGTTGGCAGCTCTGTCAGTAACAGCTGATATTCCATCCCAATTGAATAGTCTTGTGATTTGATCCAACCTTTATCCCTAAGGTCAATTCTTATTTTCATAGGGCACAAGAACATATTTTGCCAAATTTTTGCCCAAACCCATCTTACCCAAGAGAAAGACTTTGGCACATGCTAGATGTAAGGAGAGCCCTTCACATATACATTAACAGAACAGCTTCCTTTCAAAAAAAACATAGGCTATGTTTATCTCCTTTCATCAGAACTCAGAAGGTTTTCTCTTCTTCCATAGGCAGATGGATTAGAGCAACCATTGTTAAGGTTACACAGCACAAGGCTTACTTGCTCTGTCACATATCACAGCTCACTCTACACATAGCGCAGCCACTGCAGCGGTTTGGACTACTCAGGCTACAGTGGAAGAGATATGTCAGGAGGCGACATCCACTCGTCCACTATTCATTAGACACTATAGATTTGACTCGTTTGCCTCCACGGAGGCAACCTTTGGACAAAGAGTCTTGCAAAGGGTCCTACCAGAAGGACATCCTCAATAGTGGCCAGAATCCCACCCATCGGATATTTGCTTTGGTATGTCCCATACATGGATCCCGTTGAAACCATTCTGGAGAAGGGGTTTGGTAGACTTACCTGAGCATGCACCTTCTCAGATGGTGTAGACAGGATCCAGACCCACCTGTTTTTTTCTCGCTGTTAGGGTCAGGACTGTATAAGAGACTACTAACTATGATTATTATATAAAGATGGGACCCATGCAGCAACTACAGGAAGACCTCGACTTCATTAAGAACTGGATATGGTACCCCAAAGGAGGAGTGTCTTCAGTTTTTTCTATTCAGTCTATAGCCAAACAGAGCTGAATACATCCCATACATAGATCCTGTCTACACCATCTGAGAAGGTGTGTTCTCAGGTAAGTCTACCAACGCTCCTTCTTCTCCCTCCTCACTGCCGGGCAATCCCATGTGATGAAGGGCTCCACGGCGGCAATTTTTATAAAGATCTTTTAATAAAACCTCCAATGCGGCAGCCAAGGTCCAATCCCGAGCCAAAAAACCCAGCTCTCCCCTCCCCACCCGGCACATCTGCTTCATCTCGCTAAATCAGGCCTAGAGCCTGAGGAAGGGTGAGAAATTCAATGGGCAGGGGGGGAAGGACAGAAAGGCAACAGAGCGAGATTGATGAAATTAAACTCAAGTTTAACTTGGACTAGCAAAAGGCGGTGATGGCAGGGAATACAAAGGCCAACTGGAGCATTGGTGCAGCATTCGGTCATGTAGGCTTCAAAGAAAAGTTAGTTCAGGGAAAGGGGCACAACCTGCTGTCTAAAACAGAAGATCCTGCTAAGGTCCAGATCCTACAAAACAAGCTGTGATGTTCAGTCTGTATGCCCAGCTTTTGCCGTTCTAAGCCTCCCCCCACCTCACTTGCTTCCACCAGACTCTCTTCCCTCATTCTTCATCCAAATGTACACAGAGCAAACATGCACACATCTCACAGCGCCAGAGGAACTCCCACACACTCTGTCTCCTCACAGAAGGCCCCAACGCCATGACATGTGTGCCTTTCTAAACCTTCCCCCCCCCCGCCCACTTACTTCCACTGTGAACTCACCAGCTCGGCTCGCTTACTTACCTCTATTCCGTTTCCCCTCCTTCAGAGGCCCCTTACTCAATCTCCCTACTTCTTCCCCAGCAACTGCCTCTTTCTTTGTCCAAACGTACACACAGAGGAAACACGCCCACATCTCATGGCAAAAAGGTGTGAATCGGTAGCAGCCCACCTCTGGGTCTCCTGGTTGAGGAGGGGCTGGATTAGAATATCTCCAAGATCCTTTCAAATTCTATTATTTTTTTCTGTTGCAATGATATTTTTATGTCCTGATAAGTAAAACCAAAGATATCAAAGAGGGTGTCTTTCTTTTTCACTTGCCTGTATTTGAAAACAACCCTTTGCTCTGCTAAGAATTTGTGATTGACCCAGTCAACAAATGAATTTCATCATTGAATGGATATTTGAACCTGGATCTGGGTAGCCTTCCATGTGTCAAATGAATCATGATTAATGTAAGAGCTTATTGGAGCATTGTGGCATGTTTGCTTTTTCATTGTAATGTAAACATTTTCTTTTTTTCTCATCTTCTGCAACCATTTTATGCCCAATTAAAGATACCCTTTTATTTGAATCTTATAGACAAAGAGGAAGGCAATAAGAGCGCTCTGGACAACTGAGAATTACAAGCAACACCGAATAGCAAAGCAAGTCAGTAGAGAAATCAAATCATTTTCCATTTCCTTCGGAGAGCTACACAATTATTTACCTTCCTCAACAGGTAATAGAGAAATATGAGAAAATGAAGAAGAGATTTCTAGCTGGGAAAAATAGTGTGATATTCAAGCATATATTACATGAAAAGATTATTTTTCCATTCAGCAAATGGGAAGTTACTGGGGAGGAAAAGATCAATTGGAAAGGCACGTAGAGCAGACGGTGTTGAAGGCCTCACTATGGGAGGAAGAAAACAGCGTGAATCAAAGCACTACTAAAGAAGGGACCATCCATATTTTTTATCTCCTCAAGAATATTAGTGGTGGAAAACCTCCATAGATGTGCCTCTTGTGAGAAAGATTCAACTTGTAAATCACAGCTGATTTTGCCTGAGAGAATCCAAACTGGAGAAAAACTTTACATATACTCTGAATGTGGCAAAACCTCTGATCAGAACAATTTGTGATGCACCTGAGAATTTGCCCAGGAGAGAAACCATATGAATGTCCAGATTGTGAGACAAGTTTCAGTACCGATTCCAACCACATTAGCCACCAGATGACTCACACAGGTGAGAAATTCTGTAAATGTCTTGAATGTGGGAATAGTTTCACTTGGAATTCTCACCTCGTTGCACACCTGAGAACTCACACAGGAGAGAAACCCTTTGAGTGTCCTGACTGTGGGAAAAGTTTCACTAAACATTCCAGCTTGGTTCAACACCAGAGGACTCACACAGGAGATAAACCCTTTGAGTGTCCAGATTGTGGTAAAAGTTTCAGTCAGAATTCCAGCTTGGTTCGACACCAGAGGACTCACACGGGAGAGAAACCTTTTCAGTGTTCTGACTGTGGGAAAGGTTTCAGTACCAATTCCAACCTTATTATCCACCAGATGATTCACACAGGTGAGAAACTCTGTACATGTCGTGAATGTGGGATTAGTTTTAGTCGAAATTCTCACCTCGTTGCACACCTGAGAACTCACACAGGAGAGAAACCCTTTGAGTGTCCTGATTGTGGTAAAAGTTTCAGTCAGAATTCCAGCTTGGTTCAACACCAAAGGACTCACACAGGAGAGAAACCTTTTGAGTGTTCTTTCTGTGGGAAAAATTTCAGTACCAATTCCAACCTTATTAGTCACCAGAGACTTCATACAGGAGAGAAACCCTTTAAATGTCCTGATTGTGGAAGATGTTTTAGTACCAATTCCATCCTGGTGATACACCAGAGAATTCACACAGGAGAAAAACCCTTTGAATGTCCTGATTGTGGGAGAAGTTTCAGTCGGAATTCCAGCCTGGTTCAACACCAGAGGACTCATACAGGAGAGAAACCCTTTGAGTGTTCTTTCTGTGGGAAAGGTTTCAGTACCAATTCCAACCGTATTAGCCACCAGAGACTTCACACAGGAGAGAAACCCTTTAAATGTCCTGATTGTGAGAGAAGTTTCAGTCACAACTCCAGCCTGGTAATACACCAAAGGACTCACACACCACAGAAACTGTTTGAATGTCTTGATTGTGGAAAATGTTTCAGTCTGAATATCCATCTTATTACTCACCAGAGGATTCACAAAGGAGAGAAACCCTTTGAATGTCCTGATTGTGGGAAAACTTTCAGTAAGAGTTCCCACCTCATTAGCCACAAGAGGATTCACACAGGAGAGAAACCCTTTGAATGTCCTGATTGTGAGAAAAGTTTCAGTACCAATTCCAGCCTATTGATGCATCTGAGAACTCATACAGGAGAGAAACCCTTTGAGTGTCCTGACTGTGGGAAACGTTTCACTAAAAATTCCAACTTGCTTCAACATCAGAGGACTCACACAGGCGACAAACCCTTTGAATGTCCTGATTGTGGGAAAAGTTTCAGTCAGAATTCCCGCCTGGTGATACACCAGAGGACTCACACAGGAGAAAAACCCTTCGAATGTCCTGATTGTGGGAGAAGTTTCAGTTACCATTGCAGCTTCATGAGACACCAGAGGATTCACACAGGAGAGAAACCCTTTGAATGTCCTGATTGTGAGAAAAGTTTCAATATTAATTCCAGCCTGGTGATACACCAGAGAACTCATACAGGAGAGAAACCCTTTGGGTGTCCTGATTGTAAGAAAAGTTTCAGTACCAATTCCAGCCTAGTGATACACCAGAGAATTCACACAGGCGAGAAACCCTTTGAATGTCCTGATTGTGAGAAAAGTTTCAATATCAATTCCAGCCTGGTGATACACCAGAGAACTCACACAGGCGAGAAACCCTTTGAATGTCCTGATTGTGAGAAAAGTTTCAGTACCAATTCCAACCTGGTGATGCACCTGAGAACTCACACAGGAGAGAAACCCTTTGGGTGTCCTGACTGTGGAAAATGTTTCACTAAAAATTCCAACTTGGTTCAACATCAGAGGACTCACACAGGCGAGAAACCCTTTGAATGTCCTGATTGTGGGAACAGTTTTAGTAAGAAGTCCCACCTTATTAATCATCAGAGAACTCACACAGGAGAGAAACCCTTTGAATGTCCTGATTGTGAGAAATGTTTCAGTGATAATTCCAGTTCGTGATACACCAGGGAACTCACACAGGAGAGAAACCATTTAAAACCATCGTGATTGTGGGAGAAGTTTCAGTCACAATTCCAGCCTGGTGAGACACCAGAGGACACACACACAGGAGTGAAACATTATGAGCATCCAGAATGTGGGAAAGATCTCAGTAGTAGGATTAACCTTCTAAAGCATATGCTTATACACACAGGGGAGAAACCATTTAAGTGCCCCAAGTGTAGAACATCCTTCCGGAAACATTCCGCCCTTATTGCACACAAGAAAATCCCCCTGAGTCCCTAAGTGATGAGTGTAGAGTGTAGAGAAGGTTTGAATTTCTTTTATAGTCCCATTGTAAATACAGTTGAGAAACTGACTATTTAATTTGACTGTAAAGAATTTGCCTGATATTCATAGGCAAATATCTCATGATATTAGATGGGAAGGAGAAAAGAAGAAATCGCAACATATTAATTTGATAATGGCTATTTGGCTATCAGCAGTAGAAGTTGCTGGATATTTTTTTTGTAGAAATTATGCAATTACGTAAAAATATTTTGGGAATGTTCTTTGCATTTTTATCATGGTAGATGATGGAAATGCCACATACAGAGTCCCAGCCTTTTTCTTCCTTGCCTGCCCCATGATTTTTAGCCGCAGAATTCTCCAGCCAGCATCTCTTGGGGATATGAGCACTCATACTATAGTTAGAGATTGTGGCTCCTCCCATAATGAGAAAGCGAGAGAAGAAGCAGAAGGGTTTCAAAGTTTAACTTTTCCAAACAGTTCCAGGAATTCAGCGCACCAAGCATGTCTGTTCAGATTGTGTCAAGAATTAGGCACAGCAGTGGAAGTTACCACATGAGTAGCAAATATATTGGGAGAGTTTGGGCCAGTGACAAAACCAGGGTAAAATTTCAGATGTACAGACTTGTGCCTTGCAGGGGACCTGTATGGAGAAGAGCTAGGAATATTAAGTTGAGGAGAAAAGGAATTGTGGTTTTGACCACAGAATCTCCATCTATAATCACAACTCCTGCTGTGATCTCCTTCGCTTGCAAGTGATTTTGAATTGAAACATTTAAACTTATGCAAAATTTCTATAAATTAAAATTGTGTATTTGTATGCATTGCGAGGTGGTGTTGGGATAACTGAATGGAGCTGAATGTTTACTGGCCAGATGCCCTTCCTGTCGCCAATGCGGAGTTCGCAGCATATATATTCTCATTGTGCCCAGAGAGAGGAACATCTACCTCTACCTAGGATCGAACTCACAACCTCCTGATTGTGAAGCAAGAGCTCCACTTCTAGTTCACCGCACCACACTAAAATAGTAAAAATATATTTAATCAATTTTCCTTCTTTTCTTTCCTTGGTGTCACATTTTAATGCACCATCTTTATCATGTCTCATCTTATTGTAGTTAGGTGTTGGAAATGTTTGCAATGATCCCAAAGCCTCTGAATCTCTTACAGGGCTATATAACCATATCAAGGAAAATTAAATAAAGCCAACTTAAGAGACAGAGGGGATGGTCCACAGGACTGGGTAAAAAGCCATAAGTCCCCACTCAGAAGAACAGTCCATTTCCTCAGAATCAAAATTTGAAACTCAGATTGAAAGGTGTAAAGTATGTGTTGTTTGGAAGGTACTGGATCTTGAAAGATGCAGCCTTTAATTTGGGGTTGGAGTAGCAGGAACAGCTGAATGGATAGATTTTGTGGGCAGGAAGAAGGGCCAGTTTGGTGGTCACAAGTCTAGAGCCTGAGAGACACTCATTTCCGGTCCTACTTTAGGCACAAAGCTGTCTCAGAGACCTTGGCCTGTCCTGTCCTCTCAGGCCTTGGAAAGGTGAAATATGCTTTCAAAAAGTCTTGCCAAGGAAACTGCAGGAAAGTATAAATACAGGATAACACCCCAAAACCTACTTTTACAAATGACAAACCTCGAAGAGTGAAGCCTTCTCAAGATTAGGGAGATTTTGTGCCATAAATATTTATGAAGTTCTTGTTTGTGTGCAGAGCTGCCAAATGATTTCCATCTTCATCCTATCAATAAAATAATGAAACATGGAAGAACAACAGGTAACATCCACTCTCCTTGTTTCCAAAATACATCTACGGTAGGAGAGATTCTGTCTATCTGCCTCCTTGCAGAGCCTAA